>JAGXJF010004631.1:0-68356 GCA_019208055.1 Stipa capillata
GGGCGCGTGGCGAGCTACGCGAAGGAAGAAAATGGAGAGAGAGGGAAGAGGTCAGACGGAGCGACGGAGAGGGTGTTTAGGGAGAGGCGGCGACTCCGTGAGCAGGACGCAGGAGCCAGCTGGCGTTGGGAGTGATGGGATGGCCACCACGGAGGCAGCGCATGGGGGGCACTCAGAGTGCTGCGGGGGTAGGGTGATCGGCGGCAGCGACGGCGGGGCTTAGAGGGGATATGGGTCGTGGTCAGCTGTAGGGGCGGCGGACAAGGGAAAGTTTTAGGTTACGCTTCTTAGATGTCAATATAATGTTTATGGATGTAACTCTTTAGATTAAACTTCACCTTGACACCCGGAGTTTATTATAGGGTCTTGTTTTTCCTTTTTCCGGAACATGCAAAATTTCAAAAACCCTTCTCATTGTATGATTATGTTTAATGACATGATATACTCATGATGCATATCAGTTTCAATAGATTACGAAACCGCGGATGTTACAACGTTGATGAGTGAGCTGTGTCACCGGTGGCTGTCACCGCGTGAGCGACTTAATCCTACGTGGCCTGAGTGTAACGGTCAGGTGCCTGTGGACTCTATATATAGGGACCAGGGGAGGTCGTTAGACCTCAAACTTTGCCAAACCTCTGACAACCTCTGCAATCCATCTTCGACCGTATGCAAACCTCTTTTGCTCCTGAACAAAAGCAAACATTCCTACAGTCTCAGTTCAGTGAGAGTTCGAGCTTGTGAGTAGAGAGCACTGGTTCCTCCAAGAGTTACTGCTGTCATATCTTTCTTGGAGTGTCTACTCCTAGACAGGCGTAGGATAGCTTGCTAGTGACCACCCAAGCATTGTGTGGGCTGGTAGTACATGTAGTCTGTGAAGTGGTGAGCTGAAGTCTACCTGCTGCAACAAGTGCGAAAAAAGACTCCACAAGCACGAAAAAGAGACTGAAAACAACTCAGGTACTCGGTAGAACAAGTACGATTGCAGTGCTAGCCAGTCTCTTCGGAGTAGCCTCTCAATGGAGACTACCATCTCTGAAAAGAGTGGGAACTTGCGGTGAAAAATCCCTTGTTCTCTGAGTACTTTTCATTCCTGTACTACTTTGTGTGATTTGCAGTGCTTGTGTGATCTTCTGTTATATATATATAACCTAGCTGTAATCAGCTCTCATTGCCTGTGTTAGTCTAGCTGTTTGTGTCATAGTTGCTTGTTGCTGATCTCATATTTATGTGCCAGTTCCTGTTCCACAGCTACCTGTCATATACATCCTATTAGAGCTTTCATATTACCTGGGTTAGCCACTGTGTGACAACTGTGTGTTTAATTGTACATATGAAACTACTACCTGATGTAGTCTGGCCTAGTACACAGCCTAGCTAAACCTTCAACCTCTATAGAGCCTTAACACTTGATAAATTGAGAGTAATTGGTTTAAATATGGGTTAGCCTCCTATTCACCCCCTCTAGTCTTTGATACCTCCGCTCTTTCACCCGTCATCCTTTCACACCCCCGCCATTTCCCAACGTAGAATCACGGCGCGCGCGGAATTAGGTTGATACGCGAGGAGGATTCTAGGTGTAACGTCTTCGGCACACCATCCTTTGCGTGAGGCGAGCAGACCAGAAGGCTCACTATAGTTGGTGAGGATGTCATTTACCATTACGTTACGTTACCTCTTGGTATCACTCCACCACCTCAATCCTAGTTTAGTAACTTATATCACAGGAGAACCTTTTGACTCAGTCCTACTCTACGTCTCCCCTTGGAGAATCCGAAGTGCAGAAAGATATCTTTTCCCCACAAGCATTGGCACGACACGGAGCATCTCAAGTCGCTACGAGGTACTGGTTGTTTACTCTACCTGGAGAGAGATGGATTCTCCGATGATTTGCATCAATATGAGGAATAGGGTGCTGGCCAAAGCTCGAGCGCGAGGCAGATAAGAACGCGGTCTACAGAAGAAATCACCCACCGCCACGTGGAGATGAGGTTGATGCTGGTTTACAGAGCCCTTGAGGATATGATGGCGCATGGCCGTCACAGAGGGAACATTCAAATGCAAAGCAGCCTACTGCTAACGACGAAGAGTAGCTAAGCCTCCAGTCCCTGGTGGTGAAGTGATTGCACCATCTCATATCTGTCATTGAGATCCTGGTAAATATATATTCTCAATCTCGAGTTCCTCAATTACATTCCGTCGCAAGCCATATGTAGCTAATTACGTCTATCTTTTACCACACTTTATCGTCAAGGAGATATGACGAGGTGCAAGCTATTGGTGTAGCTTCTCGACAATGAGCCTTTAGAGGTTGCAACAAGAATGGCATTTCCATCTAATGAAAGAGATCTCATCTACTGTGTGCCGATGGCGCGTGGGAGTGTGAAGGTCAGTGCGGACTATGTCTACGACACACGCAAGGCCAATAAGATGAAGTTTCCGCCAAACGATGAGATAACGAGACTGGGCCAAGCTAAAGGGACTTTCATCCAGTGGCCCAAGAGGGATGTAGTATTGGAAGATTGGCACCCTCTATGTATCGACTAGGTTGAATCACAGGAGGTAGACCTACCTGTGATTCCAGAGCCTAATATTGGATGTAATGAGGACACCACAATCGCTACGATGCCGGTGGAAACCACATTGGCCCCCGAGCTTCCTACAAGGGCCCATTCATCTCCTGCCAAGTCGTCGAAGCCGATTGTTAAAAGAAAGCGAGACACTAAGTCAAAGGAGAAAGTGCTCAAGGAACCACACCTTTTCCTTGAAGAAGACTTTCCCTTCACGCCATTGGCTAAGAAATACGTTGAAGGAGAGCCATGCTCAAATCGCCTTAGAAAATAGACACACGAGTTGCACGAGTAACCTCAAAGAGGTCAAGAAGCCAAAGAATGAACGGAGCATAACTATCAAGGTGGAGTTCACTACGGGACATTTCTACAACGACTTGGAGAAAATTGTCAGTTCTTGGTGAATTTCGTGGACTTGTGGGAACTGTACAACCGCCGATCCTCAAAGTCTGTCTCATCATATGCTACACACTATAAAGTGTTTCGCAATCATGGTCAACATTCCTGTTATACGTACTATTTCCACATATATGTAACCCATACCTTCTTTATGTGTAGGATGATGATTGAACAATGCAGAAGGAAACACGTAAACACAGGGTTCCTCGACTCATACATTGTCTCCGCACTGAATATTGTAGAAATGCAAGACTTTGTAGTAGAGTACGTGTTGAACACCTTACTTGCTCAACAAGATAGGATTTCATACTTTTTCCCCCTGGCGTAAGTGTTGCACTACCTACTTCCCATCCAAGGCTAAACTTTATTTTCCAAAATAACGTGAATTTACTAACCATTGAGATTATATGCAGAGAACATTGGATTCTTGTTCTCCTTATACCAAACCATCTGAGGCTCATGTATATGGATTTGTTATTACGAGTAAACTTTGACATCGAAACACTTGGAAGATTTATGAGCAAGTAAGCATATTTCCACATATACAAATCTACCATTCACTACTTTCATGTTGCAATGCCAAAGACAAACCATTTCGATTCACGTAGGGTTTGGAAGAGCTGTGTCAAGAAGAGAGGAAAAGGCGCCAATCAACCCCTTTTACACGACAAGGGCATTAGTGTATCTTTCTATACTCAATAAAAATATTCATAAATTATCATAATGATGATCTCCAACTACTAACCAATTGTATATATTACTAGTGTCACCAACAACAAGGAGGAACAAGCGTTTGTGGCTTCTACGTTTGCCACAACATGGAAATCATGCTCACTAACATTAGCAGAAATGAAATCCAGATTTGATACTATTGCGATAAGTATTATCATATTTGTCTTCATTATAAGTACGTGGCTTTAATATACATTCTTATCACTGCGTTCCTTATTAGAGACATTCGATCGTTATAGCCAATTCCACGCCTACGATATGGAGGAAGACAAGTTCATCATAGTTAAGAAGTGATATGTATTTCCTTGTGAACTTTTATATGGATGCAGAATTTACTTAATTAATGTGACATGAGGTGGATGAAATTTTGAATTTAATTACTTTGTGAGATATGATGTTGATGAGTTTGATGAGAGTGATCATAGTCTGACTCAATTTATGTGATATCTATCAATTTTCTATGATTCCATATGTTTCAAATCTGATTACTGTGAATGAATGAGATGGGTATATGGATATGTAAATGTATTGTGTGTTTTATTTCCTACTGCTATTGAACAATCTGAAACAATTAGGTATGCTGTAAAACAGATTGTAGGTAGTTCTAATATAAAACCGATTGTGGTGCTGGAATATCGCAGGCGGTTCGTATGGAAAACCGCCTGTGATGAGTGTCCTCATCTCGAGAGGTTCTCGTGCGGAACCGCCAATGATATGCTCTCATCACAGGTGGTTCCTTTAGTGCTCCGCCTATAATATACCCTCATCACAGGCCCTTGCTTACAGGCGGTTTGGGAAACTGCCTACATTGGGTTTTTGAACCACCTGTAATGGGCTATTCTGTAGAAGTGGTTTGAATTAGAAACGTTTGTAATCCGGGCTCCAATAAAAAAGGGGTGCTGCTAATTGTAACACAAGGAAATTCAGATCTGTCAGAGTCATATCATAGAGGGTGGTCTGACCGGCCGACCCTTAGAAAGCAGGATGTCAACAGAGATAATCCAGGCATAAAGGAGAGGTGCACCTGATAACAGCCTCGGAGATGTAGGCTTCGGCTGAACCTCGTTAACAAATATCGGTGTCGATTCTCTCTCTTGATTGGATCTAGATCTAACCGTCGTGGAACGGCCGGTGTCCTTTGTTAAGATCAGCCCATGTCAGGGCTGGTTTTGCAATAAATGGCATTAGAGCACAAGGTTGGAGGATCTTATAGTATTGTGGAGGAACTCGATAGAGATTGATGAAGCTTGTCGACATGTATGGGCACGGTCGGCAAAGGCGGTGGCACATGTGTCCTGTGTCTGTATCTACAGGTGGAGAGGCCGGGATCTGTTAGTACGGACAAGTGGAGAGGTCGGGATCTGTCAGTACGGACTCTTCGTCATGACGTGGTTAGACTGGCAGTTTTGGCATAGGTAGCGTTCAGCGGAGAGCGAGCCACGATGGCTCACCAGGCCGACGAGGGCTAGGGGCCTCTTGTGCACGGCGGCGTGCACGACCGGGTCCGGGTGGCTTCAATTTGACAAGGATGTGGACAAATCTACAACAACGTGTGTATGGGAGAAGAGAAGGCTAGATCGGAGGACGTGGGTGGCTAGAGACAGCCACACGAGGTCTTATTGAAGGTGGTGGCAGAGTTCAAGTCGAACTCCAGTTCAAATCAGAATCCTTGTTGGGTTCAAGTTCGAGTCAAATTAGGTGGAGGGCTCTGAGATCGCTTTAAATAGGGGCAGGGGAGGGCTATGGAGTAAGAGCTCAGAGAGATTCATACCTCTAGCCAGGAAACAGCAAGTGCAAGATCTTCAACAAGTGACGCGCACGGTTTCATAGGCAGGGAAGACGGCGACTCTTGGGCTGAAGATGCAAGAAGGGTCAGAGCTTGCGGAGCACATCAGTGTCTTCAATCAGGTAATCATAGGACCTAGCTTACCTAGAAATGAAAATTGATGATGAAGAAAAGGCTATTGTTCTTTTGTGTTCTTTGCCTCCTTCCTATGAGCATATGGTGACTACACTGACGTATGGCATGTATACCATCACTGTGGTAGAGATTACTGCAGCACTTATGGCATTTGATCAACGCAAGAAGAAGAACCTTGCAGTGGAAGCTCCTCATGTTGAAGGGTTGCTAGTCAGGTATGACCATAATGGGAAGAAGCAAGATAGGAATGAGGCTAAAGGTTCAAAGGCTAAGTCAAAGAGTAAGAAAGGGCCGCAGTGCTATTATTGCAATGGGTGGGGACATGTAAAGAGGCATTGTCCAGTGAAAAGAAGCATTGATGGAGGCACCAATGTGGTTGTGGCAGGTAACGATAGTGAAGGTGATACTTGTAATGTTCTCACGCTTTCAGCATGGATATTAGATTCAGCAAGTTCCTTTCATGTGACATGAAACAAGGAGTGGTTTAGCACGTACAAGTCTAGTGATTTTGGGAAGGTCTACCAAGGTGATGACACAGAACATCATGTTGTCGGGATAGGTGACATCAAGATCAAGACTAGTGATGGTGAGCATATATTCAAGGGTGTGAGACATGTGCTAAGGTTCAAAAAGAATCTAATTTCGCTAGGATCTCTTTATGATGATGGTTATGTTTACAAGGTCGACAGGGACAAGCTAACCATGAGAACAAGAAGAACAAAGTGACTGTGATGAAGGGAAAGATAACCATAAATAATATTTACAAGCTGAGAGGGTACGTTCTTTCAGGTGGAGTCACTAAAAAAGAACTAGGGTGGCAATCCTAGTAGTGGAGGATGACAGGTCTGAGGCCAAGTCACACCTGTCGGGTGGCTCTAAGTGAGCAACAAAGAGAAGACTCCATTCCATGGTGCACGGAGATTCAAGCATGATAGCTTCATTGATGGAGGACCATATTTGTCAAGGTGGAGATTGTCGAAAAGTGTCAAATATTTGTACGGGTAGGTTAAGTAGTGGAATTTGAGTCTAACTAGCGGATATGGTTAGTAGAGTTTGAATTGTAAATGTTTGTAACTCGGGCTCCAATAAAAAGGGGATGCCGCTGATTGTAAACATAAGGCAATTGGGACATGTCAGAAAGCGAGATGTCGACAGGGAATCTAGGAATAAAAGGGGGTGAACCTGACAACGGCTCAAGGATGTATGCTTCAGCTGAACTTCATTAACAAATATCAGTGTCGATTCTCTCTCTTGATTGCATCTAGATCTAATTGTTGTGGGACGGCCGGTGTCCGTCATTAAGATCAGCCTCACCAGATCATAAACCAAAGCTGAGGATCTAATTCTGGCAAAGACTTCAACCAGGTGCCTTACCAGATCGAGTAAAGGAGGGTCGACCACATGTTCGAGGGATCAACATCTTACGAGTCCAAGAGAGAATTCAAGACAGTGGCTCGAGAAATTCTAGCCACGATACCCCTGACTCGTCAAATGTTTAGATGCTCGGAAGTCAGGATCTCTTTTGATCAGGCTGACTGTCCTGAGAACTTTGTCTGACCAGGATGATTCTCGATCGTTGTCGAACCTACCATCAACAACTAAAAACTCTCCTGAGTACTTCTAGATGGAGGAAGCTCTCTAAATGTCCTCCTCACCAATGCACTCGACTCGATGTAGATACCTCGTTCTTCCATCAAACCAGTGACACAAGCCTTTCACGGTATCATGCCCGGATCCTCGGCTACCCCGATTGGATAGATTACACTCCCTGTAACTTTCAGCAAACTAGACAACTTTTGAACAGAGAAGGTTCTGTACGACGTGGTTGATTTTGAGACAGCTTACAACACTATCTTAGGATGACCAGCCCTCGCTAATTTCATGGCTGCCACGCACTACACTTATCGGTGTGTGAAGATCCCAGGTCCCAAAGGTGTTATCATGGCCCAAGGCTGTCCTGAAACTGGCCTACACTGCGACAAGCACAGCCTAGACATGGTCAAGCAACATCAAGCCGACAAGGACGTCAAGCACTCTAGACCTAAAGTAGCCGTGAAGACTCATGGAGAGGTGAAGACTATTTGTGGAATACCCAGTTTTAAGCACCGGATAAACCCTTGCGTTTACTATACTGGTCCCATAATCAGTAGCCAGTACACACAAGTTGCCTTTGATATCACAGTCATACAAAGATACATAGGCTGATACATAGACCGGCAAGGTCTTTATGTTAGTGGCCTATCGGCCGAATTCAAAGAGTTCTGTAGCGGAAAATAAGATACACGTGGTAGACGCCCATCAATATGCCATACCCGACAGGCAATCGACTGGGATAAGCCCTAATCTTCATAGTCGCTATCGTCCTCGGAGAAGTACTCCTCCTTATCTGGCCAAATCAACAACTAGCCTAGGTTGCATATTGTGCAGAGATGTACTCGCAAGCATTCCACAGGGGGTGTATAACAGCTATATTAATGCAAGGCTTTATTTCAAGGAAAACATACTAGCCTAGGTTGCATATTGTGCGGAAAGTAAGTTCTTGCCAACAATACAATAATAGATTGAAAGCATTTTGGCAGACCTCATTAGATGATAACATAAATGAGACGATAGCAGCTGGCTATCACCTCTCATAGCTCCACACCGAGCTATATTACCAAGTCCTCGTGCCACCGCCATGTGGCACGACCTCAAACATAGTTCTACTACCATGTAGCTCATACTGCACACCGTGGGCACATCATGCCTGCATCCTTAATCCCATGACCCAGCTTTTGGAAACAAGGTATAGTCCAACCAATGTGTGGCTTAACCAAGTTATGTCCATGACCGCGGACGCAGCTATTCGAATAGATTTTAACACTCTGCAGAGGTTGTACAGCTTTACCCACAAGATGTGGTTATCCCTTGATGCCAAGCACTAACTAGTACACTTCACGAGGTGTACTGGCGGGGATAACACAACGAGACTTTTCTTTCACCTAGCCCTAACGAAAAACCCGCCAGATGAGCCATTCCCACACTGCTTGTTAAACCACAGCACAATGCAGACCCACCTTTGTGTCGAACAACTTCCTACGCTAAACTACGAGAAGGCTCTCTGGAGTCTACCCACTCTTTGCACTTCCCACCTTTTGAATACGGGTTCGTACGCTAGTACCAAGTAGAGTACTTAGTCAAGTCCTTCCCATAAAGGACATGTGGATGTACGATATAAACTTGGCCGAGAGACACTTACATTCGGTCCATAATTGACCTGAGCAAGACTCCGATTAATCCCAAGCCACATAGGACATGATTACTAATGATGCCACATAAGGCATCCCCATTTTGACAATCGTCCTCCAAACATCACCTTATATTTCTCATCCAGATCCAAATCAACTCCAATTTGATTTAGGGTTTTGTCAAAAAAACCTTTTTACAAAACATTTCTGGGAACGACGAACACCTCCCTGAGGCTCCATCCTTTATAAGAGTAAATATTTCATAACATATATCCAAGATTTATTTTTCCTTATGGTCGAACTAGCTTAAGCTACTATACCCTAAGTTCCCGACGGCATTACCATACCGCTAGAGGGGTTATTCCTAAGGCGACATGCAGTAATAGGTCGTATCTATTCTAATACAAAATAGGGATAGTTTCAACATAGCATGCATGTTTTGCAATCAACATAATTAAGTCCAAAAATATAGGGTTCAACATGATCAAGGCGGGGATGCTTCCCCGCCTAGCAAGTTGGGGTACTGGTATTTCTCCTGGAATTGGTTCTGCGGAATTCTGGGATCCTCCTCGAGAGAATCCGGTGCGCTGGTAACTACACGTTAAAAAAGGGCGACGAATAAACAATGATGTAGAGAACTCCAAATAAGAACCAATGGTGCACATGGTATGCTCATGCCAAGATTTTAACCTAGAAAACATTTTTAGGTCACTAGGGTTTTAGGTTAAGTTGGTTATTTCTCGTGTGGAATATATGAGCACAAGTATAAATCATGGTCCTTCTTCCTATTGGGGTTAGCATGATCTTGACATTTCCTTTGAGTGAGTCTAGAGAGTAACTAGGTTTAGAAACAGTTCTTAAGATTGTTACGGGGCTTATATTCAATTTCTAGCTAAAGTCTTTTAACATGAAATAATGGAGATTGCATGTAGAGAAAATCAAACCATTGTGTTATATTCAAAATCAAAATGGTCATGGGGTTCCTATATGTTATAGAGGTCCTAAAGTTGGTGCAAAATGTTCATGAAATAACCTAGGGTGCTTTGGAATTATTTTAAATATTTTAGCATTTAAAGAAAAAGAAAAAATGTTAACTAAAAAAAATTTCTCCTCGGTTTCTATTCAAATGTTTTTGAATTTTAAAAATGTGTTTGAATGGAAAGCTAGAGGAAAAATTTGTGATTCCAGAATCAGGATTGGATCTTAGAAAACCGGCCTAAAACATACTGAATTGGCCGAACCAATGGAAACATAGTTTTGGAAAAAGGAAAACCGGCTTTCAGACAACACTTAAGGTGCCTTCAATGTGCTGTAGGTAGGATGGCTATTGGGCGCCTCCACTAACCGAACATGCAGGCTCGACGGGAATTCAGGGCACGCTATCAGCGGCAGCGGCCCAAGTGTACTGCTTCGGTAGTTGTAGCAGGTGCAGGGCCCACCTGTCGATGGCAGGATCATGCCACCGCCCGGGGGAAGGTCGGCAAGGGCTCCGGTGAGCAATTGCTGGTGAGTTTTGGGAGTTCTCGATTTTATGGACTTCTAGGGAAATTAGATAGTGGATTTGGTAGAGGAGGAGGAGGGAAATAGGATAGTGGGGAGGAATTAGCTCGGGAGGGCGACCAAGGTGGCGAAAAATTAGATAGTGGCTGTTAGGGCGAGAGGGGACTGCTGTGGTGCCAAGCTAGAGCTCTAGATGGGCTGCTTTATACACTAGTACAGAATCGTCTATCCGAGGCGCCATATCCGAGGCGGTTAGGCAAAAACGTCTCCAATAACTGATATCCGAGGCGGTTAGCACGAGAAAACCGCCTCAGATAACGATTTCGGGAGCAACCGCCACGGATAACGACCACATCGGAGGCGGTTATAAATAAGCAACCGCCTCCAATATTATCCGAGGCGGTTAACTATTTATGACCGCCTCGTATATCGACGTTATCGGAGGCGGTTGCCGATATATAACCGCCTCGATTTAGTCGATATCGTGGCGAAGCCTTTTGGCAGGAAAACGCCAGAGCCCCCGGCGTTCGGCACCCTGTGTCAGGACGCCAGACCCTCTGGCGTTTGGGTTAGCGGGGCAAACGCCAGACCTTCTGGCGTTTGAGTTAGGGGGGCAAACGCCAGACACTCTGGCGTTTGGTTTAGTCCCACCTCGCCCAGCGACCGCACGGTTGAGTGGTTTATATACCCGGCTGCGCGTTGCGGGTTGAGATCTTCTGCATAGTAGTACACCGTGGGCCTTTGCGTGGGTCTCCCGTGGGCCTTCCTCATTTGATACCGACCCGTGGGTCCCCCGTGGATATGCGCGGGCGTGTGCGTGTATAGTGGTGATGAGCTTCCGGGCAACAGGGCGCGCCGGCCATTTTTTTGGGCCCTCGGATATAGGAGGCGGTTATCTTTACCTAACCGCCTCGGATAAGTGTATATCGGAGGCGATTGTATTATTCTGAGCGGCTCTAATAATACATTATCCGAGGCGCTTACGAAAATGTAACCGCCTCCGATATGCCCTTATCCGAGGCGGTTAATGAGCTTTAACCGCCTCGGATGAGCTCTTATCCGAGGCGTTTGCATAACCGCCTCCGATGTATGCCCCCATATCCGCAACCACTCCGTCGAGGCGGGTGCTATAACCGCCTCGGATGTGCTATTTTAACCGCCTCGGATATCGTTTTCTGTACTAGTGATATAGGCAGGGCATGGGGGTGGTGCTTCCGGCCACGGACATGGATAAGAATGGCAGCAAAGGGGCCCTAGGTAGTCTTGGCTAGGTGGCAGGCTACAGCGAGGTCTGGGAAATGTCCCCGGTGCACTCTAGCACAGCAGGTAGTAGCCAAATGACGGCGAGCATGGGATGCCGCTATTGTGCATCCGGTGCACGTGCTCTGGACGTGGCAAGAGCATGTCCGACAGTGCACACTCTGCATGGTGGCTGTCCTGGTGCGCTCAGCCAGCTTCTCGCAAAAGTGCTCGAGTCACGGGGTGGGGCATAGAGTATAGGGATGATCTGGAAAAGGTGAGGCAGAAAGGTAGAGAGGAAGAAAGATGGAGCTAGATGCCACTTATGGCAAAGTTAGGGTTTAGCATGTTATCGAGCAAAAGGGACTTTAGCAGAGGTAGTTGGTGGTTTGGGTGAGGGCATGGAGAGTAGGGAGGGGCCTGGAAACTTTATGGTACCTTTCTACCATCTATTGACCAAGATTTCATGTGTACAAGTGTTTAGGGCAAATGTTGAAAGGACCGAAGGTGCTGACTAGAGGGGGGTGAATAGGAGGCTAATAAAAATTACTTCTTTTAACTTGATTGATTAAGTTATGCCTTAGACAGAAGCTAGGATCAGCTAGTTGTGTGACAGGTGAGTGACACAGGTATGATATAAGGTGTTAAATAGCATGCAGCTGTCACACAGGTGCCTAACACAGGTGGTCTAAGACTTAGCAAATAAGTAGCAATCTATCTGCCTGTGTAACAGGTAACTGACTCAGGTGAGAGATAAGATATATAGCAACTGAGACACAGCTAGAGTAACACAGGTGTAAAGGTGATCTTTAACAGATGAACAGATTAAGACTAAGATCACACAAGCAAGCAATTAATAGGTAAACAGAAGCAATGTAAGTAAGCACTCAGAGAGACAGGGTGTTTTTCACCGAAGTTCCCAACTCTTTGCAGAGTGGTACGTCTCCGTTGGAGAAGCTACTCCGAAGAGATCGCCAGCACTAAATCGTGCTTGTTCTCCGAGTATCTGACGTTCAGGCCTCTTCCTTAGCTTGTGGAAGTCCTTTTGCTTGCAGCAGGTAGACTTCAATCACCTTCACAAACTTACTGGTCCAGCCCACACAAGCTTGGGTGGTACCAGCAACTCCTACACCCGTCTAGGAGCAGACACTCCAAGAGTAACAGATGAACTAGCAGCAATCTCTTGGAGGAACCTTTGCTCTTTGCTCAAAGCTCACACACTCACCCGAACTATCACTTAGGCTTTTGGCTTTTGTTCGGTGGTTGGAGGCTTTGCAACGGTCGTATGTGATTCACAGGTTTTTGCAAGGTTGAGGACGAAGTCCTCCCCTGGTCCCCTATATATAGGGTTCACAGGCACCCGACCGTTATACTGTTGCCACGTAGGATTAGTGAGCCCCTGAGCCACCGGTGACACAGCCAACCACTCCGCCCAACTATAACGGCTCGGGCAGACCGACACCTGTGTCACCGGCGGCACACACAGGTGAACCCTTAACTGACGCAGCCTAGCTACTCAGCCCGGTCTTGGCACATGACATGCCCTCAGCATACAACACTCTCTGAAACCTATAAGGAGAGAACCTCCGACAGCCCTCTGATTCACCAGACCAGCTATCGCAGTGCAGTTCCCTTAGCATTTACAAGCTCTCCCCTGGTCCAGAGAAGTACCTGAGTCTTAGAGCACTAGACCACCTGTGACACACTGTGTCACACCGGTGACTCTAGCCCCTGGGGTTTTCTACCGCTTACACACTGACCCTCTGAGCATTGAGCAAAAGTTCCTTAGACAACTGATACTGATTGCATCCCTCTTGATAGTACGGGTTTTTCCTATGGACTCAAAGAAACTAGCAAATCTAGGCTTTACCTGCCCACCAACTGTAGTCACGGTCCTTGACGCATCAAGCCACCATCACCTTGCTTGCAACTCCTTGCACAGCACCGGCTTCTTCACAGCTGTGGCACAGCTGCCTAGCACCGCCATTCCTTAGTCCTGGAACTCACCCCTTGTACCTTTTTGATGGTCATCATTCCCTCGATGACCCTTCTTCCTGGAACCTGTAAACCTGCTTACACTTCATGTAAACGTTAGATTCCAGTTTGAGTTGCCATTAACCATCAAAACCAACTTGGGGCCTAGATGCTCTTTCAATCTCCCCTTTTTGGTGGTTAGTGGCAACCCATTCAACAAATTCGCATAACAAATTTGAATAGAAGATATATGTGCAGGTTGTAGAGAATACACTCTCCCCTGAAGCTGTGCACAAAAGATTTGCTTTTAACTTGCCAATGCACAGATTATGATTCTGGATATGGACAGCATTTTCTTACAACTTACACTTTATCAGTTCAGAATAATAAGTGTATCAGAGAATACTGAGCTGAACTGAAATATTTTTCTCTTGATGCATTTGCAATGACCAGAGCATATGATTAATCATGAGTATATAAATCAGAGCAAACAGACTAATCAGAGCAATAACAATCTAAACATATGCATCAGAGCACTGGACATATGCATCAAAGCAACACAATTGGCATACTGAAATATTTCAGCATCAGAGCAAAATGAGCAAAATAAGACTTAGTAATAATTGTAATCAAGGCAGAAGAATCAGAAATAAAATAAAACAAGCCTTTGATTACACCAGAAAATAATTTTGCTTTCTCCCCCTTTCTCTATTCTCTCCCTCTTACAACTCTCTCCCCCTTTGTATGAAACTCTCCCCCTATGACTCCCCTATGTATGAATCTCTCCCCCTTTGACACTAAAACACCAAGAAGGGGTGAGGAAGAGACACATTCAGAGCTTTGTCTTCAACAGCTGGAGAACTTCAGACATCTGAGCCTGCAATTGATCGACTTTGGAGTGCAGACTGGTGACTTCTGATCTGAGCTGAAGGTTCTCTCGGCGCAAAGCTGCAAACTGGGTTGGCATTACTTTGTTCTAATAAGCTCTGGCTGCTGCTTGAGACATCAGAGAGGAGGACAGAGTGCCATCTTCAGCTACCTTTGTCACAGATACTAACTCAGCTGGGCTAGCTGTGAGAGGATCAGCGGTGACACCGGTGGAGACTTGGACTGGAGGCACAGGCACTGAGGGAGCAGGCGCTTGAGGAGCTGTAGGAGCAGCTGCGTCACCGGGAGCTGACACAGCTGGATCAGGGGAATCACCAAACAAAGCTGGCACAGCCACCTCATCAGGATGGTCATCAGCCTGAGGCCTGAGCTGAGTCTTGATGGTCTTCACTGTCATGTCGAAGTTTGAATCCAGAAGACCTGTCCTCTGAAGGATCATGTACATGATGTACGATCCATACCTCAGCTTAGCTTTCTTATCCTTCTGTACAGCATCTATCTCATGGAATATGTATCTGGCCACATCAAAATGAATGTTCTTTGCTATGTGCACCAGCACCTGCCATACTGAGTTGTATACTGCATCTGTATTGCCGCCTTTTGGCTGGAGGGTGACATTAAGGATCTTGACTAGATGCTTTGCTGTGATTGTTATGCCCTTGAAGTACACATGATCTGAAGGGGCATTGGCAGGGAATGTAAAGTTCCTTGGATAGAATTTTCTTCTGTCAGCATTGGAGACAGGCTCTAGCTTGAACAAATTGGGCATACCAGGCTCTATGGGTGCATGAAACAGGCTGTTGAATTCTGGAGCTATGATTGAGAGTAGCTGGCCTCTTGTCTTCCATAGCATGACATCTTGATTTTCTTGCTCTACCCAGACTGTGGCATAGAATTCCTTGATTATTTCTGGGTCATATTCTTGTTGGAGATTGCATATGAACTCCAGACCTGAGGCTTGGATCAGAGATTGAGGACTCCTCAGTCTGGGATCAGTTAGAGAAGACCAGTCTATGGCCTTGCAATCTACAAATCCCTTGGAAGCAAGGATTTCATGGTAGACACCCCGTTGAAGATTAGTGTGAAATCTGGGGTCTGTGCAAGAAGCTTCTTGAAATTCCTTGTCTTCACTGAAGTATGGATAGATTGACCTCATTCTGGTGAAAGCACCTGGGCTCATGGAGGCAACTTTGCTTCTTGACTTCTTGGGATCTCCTTTGGGAAGCTTCTTGGCAGTAGCTCTTGAGATAAATTACATTTGGTTTGCCTCAGTCCTCAGAGCATGAGAAAAGATGTAATAATACTTGGCTTCCAGATCTTCTTCTCCAACTGAGGGACTGGGAGAGCTGTCCTCATGTTCTGCCTCTTCTTCCTCTTCTTCTTCAGCTGATTTGGCACTTGGAGATGAGCTCTCTGCTTGATAATCTTCATCTGAATCAACTCTGACTGCTCTTGGCCGTGGAGGAGTAACAGACACACTTCTGCCATCATCTGATGAGCTCTCAGAGCTTTCTTCTTGCTCAGCTGACTTGCTTGCCTATGCCACAGGTGATGACACAGGTGCTTGAACTAAAGGGGCTGGGTCAGCTGGTATGTTCGCAGCAAGCAATTAACAGGTAAACAGAAGCAATGTAAGTAAGCACTCAGAGAGACAGGGTGTTTTTCACCGAAGTTCCCAACTCTTTGCAGAGTGGTACGTCTCTTTTGGAGAAGCTACTCTGAAGAGATCGCCAGCACTAAATCGTGCTTGTTCTCCGAGTATCTGACGTTCAGGCCTCTTCCTTAGCTTGTAGAAGTCCTTTTGCTTGCAGCAGGTAGACTTCAATCACCTTCACAAACTTACTGGTCCAGCCCACATAAGCTTGGGTGGTACCAGCAACTCCTACACCCGTCTAGGAGCGGACACTCCAAGACTAACAGATGAACCAGCAGCAATCTCTTGGAGGAACCTTTGCTCTTTGCTCAAAGCTCACACACTCACCCAAACTATCACTTAGGCTTTTGGCTTTTGTTCGGTGGTTGGAGGCTTTGCAACGGTCGTATGTGATTCACAGGTTTTTGCAAGGTTGAGAACGAAGTCCTCCCCTGGTCCCCTATATATAGGGTTCACAGGCACCTGACCGTTATACTGTTGCCACGTAGGATTAGTGAGCCACCGGTGTCAGCCACTGGTGACACAGCCAACCACTCCGCCCAACTATAACAGCTCGAGAAGACCGACACCTGTGTCACCGGCGGCACACACAGGTGAACCCTTAACTGACGCAGCCTAGCTACTCAGCCTGGTCTTGGCACATGACATGCCCTCAGCATACAATACTCTCTGAAACCTATAAGGAGAGAACCTCCGACAGCCCTCTGATTCACCAGACCAGCTATCGCAGTGCAGTTCCCTTAGCATTTACAAGCTCTCTCCTGGTCTAGAGAAGTACCTGAGTCTTAGAGCACTAGACCACCTGTGACACACTGTGTCACACCGGTGACTCTAGCCCCTGGGGTTTTCTACCGCTTACACACTGACCCTCTGAGCATTGAGCAAAAGTTCCTTAGACAACTGATACTGATTGCATCCCTCTTGATAGTACGGGTTTTTTCTATGGACTCAAAGAAACTAGCAAATCTAGGCTTTACCTGCCCACCAACTGTAGTCACGGTCCTTGACGCATCAAGCCACCATCACCTTGCTTGCAACTCCTTGCACAGCACCGGCTTCTTCACAGCTGTGGCATAGCTGCCTAGCACCGCCATTCCTTAGTCCTAGAACTCACCCCTTGTACCTTTTTGATGGTCATCATTCCCTCAATGACCCTTCTTCCTGGAACCTGTAAACCTGCTTACACTTCATGTAAACGTTAGATTCTAGTTTGAGTTGCCATTAACCATCAAAACCAACTTGGGGCCTAGATGCTCTTTCAAAGGTGTTCGATAGTGAATACTCAAAATCTATGAACTGAAGCTGCTAGTATTTTTGCACATTTGAGTTTCTGGATGTCTAACCAATGTAGTGGAATTTTCGGTAAATTTTCTTAGTATTTCTAGGTGTTGCAGTATGAATGCAAAATCAGCCCTTTTTAGTACTTTAGATACGGTTCAGAAAATTTGTACTGGACACCACCATTTTATCTTATAATTAGGTGCATATGGATCTCACATATTTTATGAAATTCTTTTCCAGAATTTTTGGAGAAAGGAATTCACATAAAATCATAATTTTAGGGTTTTTGGTTTTTAAGAAAAGAAATGATTTAGGGTTTCGAGGTGTGGGCCCCACATCTGACCTGTGGGCCCCTAGGGGGTGTAAAGCAAATTGGTCTAGATGACCTGAGACCCTGCTTAGGTTTTAGGGTTTTCTATTTTGTCGGGAGAAGAACAAGGTTATGGTTTCGGTAAAATTGTCGAGGAAGAAGGGAACAAAATTATGTTGACCATTTTGGGAGATATTTTGGTTGAGAGTCCGTGAAAATTATTTTAAAGTTATACAACCTGCATATATACAGAGATACGTATGACTTCGTGTTTTAGTTTTGTGACATGAAATGATGCGAGAAAATGCAGGGGCAAAAATGCAGATGGAAGCTATTAGGGTTTTTAATAAGACCTAAAGACCTGGTTTTAACATAATGCTTAAAACTCAGGCGTTACACTATTCCTCTGGACCCAGCGGAGCCATCCAAGTCCATTCGGATTGGCTCCAATCTGAGCCAAAAATAGGAGCTTGAGCTCATCAGCTTCCTCTAGGCAAGCACAGACGTGTTTGCATGGCAACCATGTGACATGAGTGGAATCCCCAGGAGGTGATCGAGCATAGGCTGGCCTTCTGCCCCAACACCAAACCTGTAAGATAGAAACTTCGGCGGTTCACTCCCAACCAGAAAGAAGACATCAAGGTAGAGATCGAGAAGCTTTCGAAAGCAATTTTCATCAGAGAAGTCGATCATCTGAGTGGTTGACCAACCCAGTCATGGTTCGAAAGGCTAACAGAAAGTGGCACATATGCGTGGACTTCACTGACCTCAACAAAGCTCACCCGAAAGATGCTTTCCCTCGACCTAGGATAGATTAGATAGTAGACTCCAGCTCCGAGTGCAAATGTCTATGCCTTCTCAACGCATACTCTGGTTACCACTAGATAAGCGTGTGTCCCGACCATGAGGAGGAAACCTCCTTTGTAATTCCTTTGAAGGTATTCTGTTATACAAAGATGCCTTTTTGATTAAAAACACTGGAGCTACGTATCAGCATGGAATGCAACTCGCCCTACACAATCAAATCGGCTGAAACATTGAAGCCTACGTTGATGACCTTGTTGTCAAGTCCAAACAGAAAGAAGAACTTCTCACTGACCAACTCGAGACCTTCACTAGTCTATGAAGAAATCAAATCATGCTTAACCTAGAAAAATGTGCATTCGGAGTCGATGCAGTAAAGCTACTCGACTTCTTTAGTCTCACACCGAGGAATCGAAGCCAACCCTGAAACGATCCGAGCAATCAAGGACATGCAGTCTCCAAGGTCAGTACCAGAAATCCAGAGGCTAACCGGGTGCATGGCCGCACTCAGCTGTTTCATATCTCATCTTGGAGAATATTTATTTTTGATAGGAACCTCATTCAGCGGATGATAATCGGCTACCATTCGGAGAGAACCGTCCTTCTTCCTTACGAACATAGCGAGACAGCCCCAAGGTGAAGAGCTGGGCCTAATAGATCCTTTATATTCTAGCTCCTTTAATTGCTTCTTCATCTCAATCAATTCATTTAGAGGAATCTGGTACGGTCTATTAGAGATTGGAGCAGTTCTGGATGGAAGATGATAACAAATTCCACCTTATAGTCGAGTGGCATACCCGGCAAGTCATCACGGAAGACATCCGGGAAATCACACACCACTGGAACATCTTGGATGAAAAGAGATGGAGTTCCACTAAGAGCAAAAAGCTGAGATTTGAAGAGCCGCGGAGCAAAATCAATGTTTCTATCGTCGGGACTTGTAAGAGATATAGTCCTGTGGGCACAATCAATTTTTGCTTCATGTTTGCACAGAAAATTCATACCAAGAATGACATCTATGCTCGCTGGTCCGAGCACGATGAGATTCGCCAAAAATTCAACTCTGGATATCGATTTTAACACCCTCACATTTATGCTCAGTCCTCTTTTCTCAGTCGGGTGTTTGAATTAAAAGAGGAATGCATAAAAGCTTGAACGGAATGCCATGATGTTCAGCAAAACCACTTGATATAAAAGAGTGAGATGCTCCATAATCAAAGAGTACGCTTGCAGGAGTTGAGTTGACAAGCAGTGTACCGATAACGATATCGGGGGCTTACTGTGCTTCTTAAGTTGTGACATGATTTACTCGGCCACGAGCGGTGCCTTGAGGATGATTAGATGGTTGCTTCTGAACTTGAGGGCCATTCTTCAGTGGTCCTCAAGGTGGTGGAGGCATAGGAGAGTCGGTGGTCCTGGGATTAGAACACTTGCTTGCATAGTGCCCCATTTGACCACCTGGAAGCATTGAACATGGGGGTAACTGGGCTGCTTCCTTGCGGCTTTCCTTGAGGGCGAGGCTGAAAACCTAGAGTGGAAGGCTGAGGGGGATACCCTCCCTGCCTTGGAGGTGGTGCAGCTTGGAACTGAGGCGTAGGAGGCGGCGTATAGTGGGGTTTCAGATAGCTGCTATTGGCTGTTTTTGACACTTCCCTCTCATGCTTACGAGAAGCCTCAAGCACGGATAGCCTCTTCTCCATAATAAGGGCTTTGTTCACCAAGCTCTCAAAGTAGAAAAAATCATGCAGAGCGAGTTCTTTATGCAGCTTGTCTGTGAGGCCCTTCAGAAACTTCCTTCAACAGGTTGCATCAATTGGCATATCATTGGCTGCATAATGGGCTAGATGATTGAAGCAGTGAAGATATTCCATAACAGAGCTTCACTCTTCCTTGAGGGCAAGAAACTCATCTCTCTTGTGTTCCATCACTCCATCCGGGATATCGGTATGACAGAAAGCCTTGGAGAATTCCTCCCAAGTCATCTCGCAATCAGAACCTCGGAGGACTTGGAGGTTGCCCACCAAGCACTTGATGCACTATCTAGCTGAAAGGATGCAAGAAGCACTTTCTCTTGCTCGGGACACTTGATGATAGAGAATTTCTTCTCAATGCTCCAGAGTCAGTCTTCTGCATCAAGAGGATCTTCAGAGCTTGAACAGGTTGGAGGGGAAGTTTGCTTGAACTCAGCGAAGCTTCCCTTCGGTTGGCTGCTGCCCGAAGGTGGTTCAGTGTTGCGGGCCATATGCTCCAAGAAATTATTCATCTGCTAGGGCACCTCTGCCAAAGATGGCTGAGGAGGAGAAGGAGGTGGGTCTTGGGAGGTACCACGCTCCTCTCCCGATCCATTTCCAGCCATCCTGCGGAAAAACGACAGGGATTGCAACTAGATGAGATAAAGATGAATTGTGCAAGAATTTTAAACATGTAGGGGTGGCAAGGATACTGTTTAAAATCACTCTAAAACAATAGCATTTATTGAGAAATACACATTTTAAAGGATTGCACAAGAGCTAGATCAACAACACACTTCATATTACTAGCGTACTTGATGCGGAGCATCCCAAGGATAACACGTCATCAAGCTATTCAACTCCAAGTGACACGTGTATGGAGCCATATGTTGCCAAGACATGGCATGAAGAGGTGGATCTTCTCCTTTACACGTGTCCATCTAATCCTACCATGAATGGTATGCTACCTAATGCTTTGACTCTAAATATGACAAGATACGAGGGACCGGTCAAGGTGGAAGGCAAAGGAACCAAGAGACAGACTCAGAGCACCAAGCCCAAGGTGGAGAGAGGATGGAGCAAGAGAGAGGCGCCAAGTACCAAGCCCACCACACCCGGACATTCCGGACATCAGCCCCGGAGATTCCGAACGCCCTCTACCCAGAGTGTGCTCCTCTCAGGATGGTACCCAGAGATTCCGGGTCCAATCCCGAACACTCCGGTACCAATCCCGGAAGCACCGAGTTCTAGCTACACACCCGGACATTCCGGGCATCCGCCCCGGAGTCTCCGGACGACCCGGAGTGTCAGCTCCAACCCTCTGGACGTACATTGATCAAGACGTCTGGACATTACGGGAAAGGTACCCCGAAATGTCCGGGCACCACGTCCGGATATTCCGGGCAAGGTACCCCGGAATGTTCGGGCGCACTGTTTGCGCGCAGTAACGGGCCGAGGCCCATGTAATGAGATGGTTTAGCCTCCAAGGGTTACGGGGTTAGGACTATAAATACCCATACCCAAACCCTAATTGAGATTAGACTTGTTGTTAAGACTAATAGTGAGCTTTGCTCCTAATCTAGGGTTTCATCCCTCTAGATTAGTGTTCCATCTTAGACCTTGTAATCTTCCTTGGATTGTAAGGACCGGTGCGTGCCCCTGGATGGTAATCGAGGCATTCATTGAGAGAAGGAGTTGATTTGAGTCCTAGTTCCAAAGGCTAACCCGTTGGGGTTTTGTTGTTGGTTTGGGATTTCATCTAGGCCCTTCTAGTTACCCTTGTCCAAATCGTGAAGATCGGGAGCCCTCCGTATCAACTTGGTATCAGAGCTCTAGGTTGACACGATTTGGATTTGTATCCCCTCTTTTCCCTACCCCCAATTGCTAGCTTTGTTTTGGTTTTTCTTGCCTACTTCGAAAACCCCACAAAAAGAGCCCGATTTGAAATCTTGATGCAATTCGGAGTTTTGGGTGAGTTTTGGTTGTTTTGATCCATTAGATCTTTGCTATACTTATTGATCTAACATCCTATTGCGTTGCCTTGGCCTATTTTTCAAATCTCCTCTCCGATTTGTGGTTTTTGGTGCCACCCCTGTTCAAATCTGGAACTTCCCGCACTCCCGGAGTATCTGGACCACGCACCCGGAGTCTCCGGCCTACCGCAGCGGAAGATTTTTGTGCTCTCGGGACGTACCCCGGAGTATCCGGACATTTTACCCCGGAATCTCTGGCCTACCTCGAAGTATCCGGCCCATCTTATCCGGAATCTCCGGGCAGCCAAAATCAGACTGCGCAGCAAGCACTGTTTTGGCCGTAACTTTCGCATCCGGACTCCGTTTTCGGTGAACTAGGACTCATTTCGAAGCTATCGATGAGCTCAAGGTCATCCAAGTGGAATCCCATCATTTCCTTGATACCATCTTTGGAAGCAAGGCCAAAACACCACAAGGGAAGGTAACATCTATAAGAAAAACTTTTCCTCCTTGCATTTCTTTGTGAGGCATTCTACCCTTTTTGCGTATACCTTGAACCTATGAAGACTAGCTCATCGATGATTGTTTGGTCTTTGTGCACTTGATACTACCTAGAGTACCCCAAGCAAAATTGTAAGTGCTAGTTGTTCTTGTAGGTCTTGGCACAAAGAAAGAAAAGGAAGAAAAAGAAAAGTAATAAAAAAAAGAGAAGATCAAAAGAAAAAGAAAAAGACAAAAAAAAGGAGAAGAAAGGAAGTGCCTTATCTTTTGTAGGAAAGCACAAAACTAGAAAGGCTCCAAGTAGGCAAGTGGTACAAGTGTGCAAATCCATAGCCCTATAAACTATGCAATCGAGCTAGCGTCTTTCTTTGTATTTGTGCAACACGAGCTTATAGTCTTCGCTAGGAACATCTTGTACTAGCTCGCTTTCTTGGTTGCACAAATCCTATTATCATTGTGTGTGAGTTGTTTGAGCTTCTCTTATATCCTTTGAGATCAACTCTTATTGCATTGTTTCTATTTTGGATTACTACTAATCTTTGCAATATCTCATTATCCAATTGCTTAGTGTGTGCGTTGTGCTAAATCTTTTTGAGATCCATATAAGCCTTTGAAAGAGATAGTGTTTGGGACTTGGAACTTTTTTCAACCTCCTCTTGAAGGTCACCTTTACTTTCTGCGGCCCTTCGATCCTTCAATCCAAGGAGGCAAGGACTTCGGTGGTAAGTGAGGTGAGCAAAAAGTGTAGGGTTCCAACTTCCACATACACCACATACATATCCTTTGTGCTTGCATCCTAACCATGTTTAGGTTTGACCACGAAGTGGATACCAAGAAGGAGAGACAAGGACAAGGGGGAGCACGACACACTACAACATCATTTCGAGCCTCGTGGTCTTCAACGAATGAGGCGAGTAATCCACGTTCATCTCCATCAAGGGACTTCACCGACAAGAACCTTGACGTCCGAAGCCCCAAAGGCATGAGGAGAAGCCATCATCGACGGACGGAGGAGGATGAAGGAAGCCATACAAGCACCTACCGCCAAGAAACTCCTCGACGACAAGGTTGCCAAGGTGGCGGAGTGGACAAGCTCGACAAGCCAAAGATCACCATGCCCAAGTCCCTCAAACCCAAGTTCCCTGGCACCCAAGATCCCGAAGACTACATAGAAATTTCATTCTATGGAACTCAAGACCCAGAGGAGTACCTTGAGTGGGAATGGTGGATGGAGAAGTTCCTCAAGCTTCAACGAGTACCCCCCAATTGAGGATGTCAAACGAGCCACGATGGACTTCCACGACTACGCTTCAAGATGGTGGCGTCTACTTCCCATGAAGGAACTCATCATCGATTGGACAAGCTTGAAGACGCTCATGCGAGATGAGTTCGTGCCACCCAAGTACTCAAGGTTGCTACTTCACCGAGTAGAGCACATCAAGCAAGAGGACAAGTCCGTCCAAGTATACTTCAATGAGATGAAGCGTGCAATGTGACGAGCCGGCGGCTTTAGTACAAGAATGGAGATGAAGTATTTGGAGGGTGGTTTGAACTTGGATATTGTTTCATCACTTCCTTTCAAGAACTTCAAGAGCTTGTTAGACCTCTTGGAGGGTGCTCTCGAGGCGGAGAAGCACGTCAAGGCGATGGCGAGCAAGTCTCTTGAGAGGCGACCTTGTCAGGAATCAAAGGAGATAGAAAATGGGCTGAAGCCACTCAAGAAGCAAAGTCAGAGTAGCGCAGCGCAGCCACTCATGACCCAACCTATGGAGGCGAATGAGCACATGATCGAGCATGGGATTTTCCCTTCGATCAAGGAGGCGCGTGGAGATGAATGCACCAAGAATACCTCCACCATATCAACTTGTGTCGGAAGCAAGATGCAAACAATCCAATGTGAGGTTGAGAACCACACAACCAACTTGAAAGGGAGTGGCAAAAAGAGAGAGCTGTGCGACTCCACCAAATGTGAGATTATGTGCATCAAGGTTGTGGGAGAAAGAGAGAAAACACAAGAGTTGAGAGAGGTAGTTGATAGGTCAAGTGAGGCCATTTCAGAGGCTAACTACTTACCCTCTCCTTTTAGTGTTGTTTCTCACTTGATGCAGGATTTCGAGACCCAAGCGGCATCCATTCTCAACAAGCCGCCCCGCCATTGGAGGCAAAAGAGTTCACTGTCGGAGTATTATTCCGGCAATACTACTTATGGGGCGGCGTGAGCACAGCAAATCTGGATGGGTGCACACGGGAGACAAGATTTAGACAGGTTCAGGCCCTCACGGAGACGTGATACTCTACGTCCTGTGTTTGGTGGCTAGTATTGCGTGTATCCCGAGTGCCGCAAGCCCTAGAGAATCGATCTCAAGGTTGCTTGGACTTGGAAATTGTCTATGACCTAGATGATGAAAGACTTGATCCCCTCGGAGGTCCCCTACCAGGCCTTATATAGGCGACCGGGGTAGGGTTACAAGAGTCCGAGTCGGTTAACAGATTGATTTCCTATTCGGTTACAACAGATTCCGGGTATGCCGGGTAGGTAATAGTCCCTATCTTGTACTCCACGCTGATGAGGCGCCCCCGTGTTGTAGTCGGACTCCGAGTAGCCGGCCCGGCCCATCCCGTGGCTGGAAGGCCGGATTCGTCCTCCTTGATGGTACCCGGGTGCCATGTCATCATTAGTAGCCCCCGAGTCCTTCACGATCTCACTGCCGCCGGTCTTCACCTCTGGATGAGCTTTCCGACTAACTTCGACTCGCCGGGAGATTGTGAAGGGCTAATGGAACTTCTGCAAAACAAGACAGTTAGAGCCAAGTAACATTCACCCGTAAGGCAGGAATGTTAAGGCGGATGAGCTATTAACGGGTAATCTCTGGTGGCACCCGATCCATCCTTAGGGACAGGGACCGGCTGATAACCCGGCGTGGGGCATGCCATAAATCCCGACTGAATTCCCGAGTAGCACCCAGCCCTCCCGAGCGGGTCAAGGGCCGGCTAGTGTCCCCTGAAGGAATGCCTTTGAAACTCTCGTCTGAACCAGAAAAACCAGCCATGGCGTATAGGTTCCCGAGTTTCGAAGTCTCATGCCGGGTCATTCCACTGAATCTGGGGATCCCAGTTACCAGGGCCTCCGAGACTTAAGCGCTCGACAGGTCTGGGCGGAGAATCTGGTAGCTCCGAGTTGCTCAGCATCCAACTTGCGGCCCACGGGAGGCACGCCATTACTGTCCCTCACTCGTGTGTACTCAGACGACTGCGTTCCTGCTGGAGGCAAGCCTCTGATACCCTTCGCAGCCAAAGCGCCCGGTGCCGACTCTCCCGGCATCCGGCTAGTGATTTACGGGAAATACGCTTTGACCGCGGGTTGTCGGAGACGTATTCCTTCGGGTCATTAAGCCTGGAAGGCCAACCGTTGGATCGTCCTTTATTAGTCAGCACGAATCGCGGCGCCGCCAGGTCGTGGGGCGCGAAACGAACGCGACGTGTCCCACCAGACGTGCGCGCGAGAATCCGGAGAGGCACGTAGTGGGGCGCGGCAGATTTGGACACGTGTAGACGTGGAGAAACCGAACCATCGGCCCGTCTTTTAATACCCCGAAAAGGTCACGGGTTTGGCCCACGCACCCGTTCGCCTCCTTCTTCCTCGCGCCCGAACGCTTCGCCTCCTTCTCCCAAATCCGCTCGCACGCGCCGCCTCATCCAAAACCCTAACCCCCACCTCAGCCTCCTCGGATGCAATCCCCGCACTGGGAAGCCGATCCGACGGAAGCCGAAGAGGACGCCTTGGTTTGGAAATTGCTGAACGAAGAGGAGTCGCCCTCCAGTCCAATGGCGCCGTGGGTGAAGTCAACGGTGACAGACACGCGGCTGACGATCCTCGTGCGGCTCGGGCTGCTGCCGCCGAAGGAGTTGGTCGAGTGGCGCTCCGCCGCCGGGGAGACCATTCCTACCCAGAACACCGGCAAGTTGGTCGTCCACGGCCCCTTCTTCGAGCGGGGGTTTTCCGTGCCGGCCCATCCATTCTTGCGGGGGCTGCTCTACTATTACGGGTTGGAGCTCGACAATCTCAACCCCAACAGCATCCTCCACGTTTCCTACTTCATCACCCTCTGCGAGTGCTTCCTCGGCATCCGGCCGCACTTTGCCCTGTGGAAGCACCTCTTCATGGTGAAGCCGCAGCCGAGCAGGGACAACCCGGCGGTAGTAGGTGGCGCCGGGTTCCAGTTGAGGTCGGGAGCAGCGAAGAACTACCCGGCTCCGCCAATGCAGTCGTCAAACAAGGGCTGGCACACCTACTAATTCTACTGCGCCAACCCAGAGCCATCACTGCCGGCCTTCTCGGGTCAGCCGCCGGTGGCCAGGCCGAGCTGGTCGGACCTGCTGCACGAGAGGGAGCAGGACAGCGTCGCCGTCGTGATGGCGCAGCTCGAGGAGGTGATGAAGTTCGGGGTCACCGGGGCAGTCGTCGCCGCGACCTTCGTTCGGTGGCGGGTGCAGCCCGCCAAGCTGCGGGCACACCCGATGTTCGAGTACTTCGGCGAGGGTGACACGACCCGGGAGTCGGCGGAGGAACTCACGGAGGGCGAGGTCCAGGGCCGGCTCGAGAGGATCTTGGCTCAGGGGACGAGCCTGGATTTCTCCGGGCGGCTGGCCCCCTTTAGCCGGTCGAACCCCCCGAGTGACGTAAGTTCCCGAGTCCTGCCCTTCTGATTCTTTCCTTATTTCTTCACCGAATTTCATTCGGGCTTTGTTTTTGCGTCTCGGCAGGTGCTGTTCGGCTTCTATTCCAAAGCTCCCCTCCCGGAGGACGAGATTTGGAACCAGCCGCGCTACGCCGATGTCCCGAGCGGCAGGCCGCCACCGCAGGGGGCAGTCGGGGCTTCGTCTCCCAGCGCCGGCCAGGGCGCCGGGTCTTCCTCGTCCGGCGCCGCCCCTTCGAAGGGCGACGGGTCTTCAAAGGGTGTCAGGCCCTCTAAGGCGCCGGCAACCGCTCCGCCCCGTCCTCCCCCATTAAGCACGCCGGCACAGGAGGAAGACAAAGACTCGGATGACGCTAGCGCCTTCCGATTCAAGAGGCGGAGGCGGCCGGCGGGCACTACCCAAAGGAGTCGGGGCAGTTCCGCTGCCAGGCCGACCACCTTCGTGAGGGGCGCCGCCTCGCCAGGGCAGGGCGGCTTAGCCCCTGGTGCCAACTCGGCGGCCCCGTCTGCTGCGGGGACCGCACCGACGGGCCAGGAGGGCACCGCCGCTGGTGCTGACCCGGTAGCGCCAGCCGCTACTGGACCTGCCCGGCGGAGCAGGAGGGCCCCATCGGCGGCGCTAGTTCGGCGGCGCAAGCCACCGCGGGAGCCATATTGGCGGAGCAGGAGGGCCCCGCCGTTGATGCTGATCCGGCAGCGCCAGCCGCCGCAGCGACCGCGCCGGCGGAGCGGGAGGGCTCTCCCGCTGGCGCTGATCCCATGGCGTCTGCCGCCACGGAGACCGCACCAGCGGAGCAGGAGAGCTCTGCCGCCGGCATTGATCCGGTAGCGCCGGCTGCCGCTCCGAGTGAAGGCTCTTGGGCGGCCGAAGACGACGTCCCCCCCGGCCGGGGGGAAAAGCGAGATGCCAGTGCCGCCTTCGGGGCACCCGGTGGGTCGGGGGCCTCGCCGGCCCCGGCTGCCGCCGCGCCTGGGCGGCGATCCGCGGGGGCTAGGAAGCCCATCGCCGTCCCTCGGTCTGCGAAGTAAGTGTCTGGCCGGCTGCCTTCTTGTCTTCGTTTCTTTAAGCGCTGACACGGTTGGTCTTGCCTCTGCAGGACCCCGGAGGGTGGGAGATATCCCGAAGGCGTCCCCGAGTGGCCCGGAGTCCAGCCAAGGTGGGGACCCCCCAGCGCCAGACACTCGGGCCTCGTCACCTCCGCCTGAGGCGGCCTCTTCGTCTCCCCGGCCGTCATCGCCTCAGCCCGCGGGCGCTCCCCGGCCATCCCCCGAGCAGCCCGGCGTGCCATCCGCCTCACCGACCGCCACTCAGGAGGAAACCTCCCCTGGAGCTTTGGTGCCGGTGGGGCTTGCGGCACCAGCCAGGACACGGAGATGGCGGAGGGCGCGAGTCCCGAGGCTGCTGGGACCACCCCGCAGGGACGTGGGGGCGGGCCTGGCTTGCCCTCGCCGATGCAGGAGTTCAGCGCGGCTCCACCTCCGAGGCCGTGCTCAGAGTTGGTGCGTCGACCTCTCCGAGTCCGGGAGACGGGCCCGGGGTCGCCGACTGCCACGGTCGACGATATCGAGGAGGAGAAGGAGTGGCAGGCGGCCGCGGACGCCGCGGCTCAAATCGGAGAGATCCTCCCGGCCATGCTGAAGGCAGCGAAGGAGGGCGCCAACCTGCTGAATGGCAGGCTGCGTCCTTTGATGAAGGTAGGCTGGTCTTCCCCCTTGTAGGAGTATATCCGTAAGGAGTAGCCCCCGGGCCTCTGCCCGACTAAGTTAATCGGGCGGAGGGCCCTTTGCTTTTTTCTTTGTAGTCTTCACTCTGGGTGCACGAGCAGTGCACCCAGAGGGTGTAGCCCCCGAGCCTGCGTTCGACTAGGATAGTCGGGCGGAGGGTGTAGTTGTCTTTTTCAGTCTGACTCTGGGTGCACGAACAGTGCACCCAGAGGGTGTAGCCCCCTAGCCTCCGCTGGGTCCTTGGGACCGAGTGGAGGGTTCTTATGCCTTTGCCGGGTGGCCTGACACGTTTTTGTTCCTTTTGCAGGCTCTGAACAAGCGGTCGCAGAACAAGACCGCCTTCCCCCAAGACCGGCTGCGTGTCATCGAGCGCCTGGAGCTGCGGAAGTCCGAGTGGGACAAACTGACCGCAAGTCGGCAGTCGGCGGAGGACATGGCCCGCAAGCGTGGAGCGAAAATTACCGGCCTGCAAGCGGGCCTTTCGTAGGAGATGGCCAAGACCCGAGATGAGTGAACCGAGTGGTTTGTTGCCTTCCCCTGTCGCGCTTTATGTCTTGCTGATGCGTTGTCTCCTGCAGCCGCCGAAGAGGAAGTTGCAAGGCTGAGGGCGGAGCTCGAGGTGATGACGACCCGCGCCCCAGACCTAGACGCTGCCAAGGAGCAGGTCGGGAATCTTGAGGAGGCGCTCTTGGCGGAGAAAGCCCGCACGGAACAGCTCGGGCGCGAGGCCGAGTCGGCGGCCAAGAAGGCCGCTGACTTGGAGGCGGCGCTCTTGGTGGAGAAAACCCGTGCCGAGCAGCTCGAGCGTGAGGCCGAGTCGGCGGCCAGGAAGGCCGCTGACTCGGAGGCGGCTATCGAGGCCGCGAAGAAAGCTGCCGCAGCAGCGGAGTCCGGTGAGTGCCATTTTTGATTGTGGTTTTGTCCCAGTCTATTGTTCGCTTTGCTCATGCTTGTTTTTGCTGCAGAGTCGTAGGCATGTCTCGAGAAGTCCCGGGGGATGATCGAGTCGCTGCTGAAGGCCGGGCAGGTGGTGTGTGGCGCCGTCTGGCCAGACGAGACGGCCCCGGACTCCGTCGCGGCAGTCGCCGAGCGGCTGGGCCAAGTGCCCGACCAAGTGGCGAACATCGAGGCGGAGGGCGCGCGGACGGGGGCCAGTATAGTCCTGGCGGTGGCGCGGTCCCACTACCCGCTGCTGGATATGCAGGCCATCGGGGAGGGGTACGCCGCCGACTTCCCAGAAGAAGATATTCCGAGGATGATGCAGTCCGTAGAGTCCACCGTCGATTCGCTGATGAAGCGGTCGGGCCTGTAAAAAGTAGGGGTAGCTGTAAACTGCTCGGGCTAGCCGAGTAAAGCTTGTAAGGGACTCGGGGATGCCGAGTGAATTTTGTAAAGGACTCGGGGGTGCCGAGTGACTTATGTACTTGCTGGTTTCAACAAGTAAATTTTGTTCTGCTCGGGAAAAGACTTGTATTCCTGTGTACTTAAGTTTATTTGTTTTTGCTCTTCGCCAACCCGTTGTAGCCTCCTTGGCATAGGGATTAGCTGTTGGCGTGTGTCCCGTGTAGCGTAAGGGTGCGGCGTAAACTGGCGATTGGAGTCAAAGAGTTAACGTTGGACTTTATACACAGTACTTAAGTATTCCGCGAGGGCAAAGCCGTGTATGCGCCGAGTGCCTGCTACGAGCGGGCGTAGCAGGTCAGTCGGGAAGCAGAAAAACTTGCTTTTGGATGGAGCGAAAAAGAAGCTCTTTATTCATATATTCATGTTCATAAAACACTTAAGCATAGAAATGACGTAGCTGTTCAATGTTCCATGCGTTGGTGAAGATGTTTGCCGTCGCCGTCCTTCAGTCGATAAGCCCCCGGGCGTAGCACTTTGGCGACTATGTACGGACCCTCCCAGGGCGGTGATAGCTTATGCTGCTCCTTGCTTGATTGGACTCGGCGGAGAACCAGATCGCCGATGTTGAAGGAGCGGCCGCGTACATGTCTGCTGTGATATCACCGAAGGCTCTGCTGGTACTTGGCCGAACGAAGGAGTGCCACCTCTCGGGCTTCCTCGAGTTGGTCGAGAGCGTCCTGTCTGGCTTCCCCTGACTCGGCCTCGCTGAAGGCACGGACGCGCGGGGACCCGTACTCCAGGTCAGTCGGGAGGATGGCCTCGGCACCGAAGACCATGAAGAAGGGTGTATAACCGGTTGACCGGTTGGGCGTGGTCCGAAGGCTCCAAAGTACTGAAGGCAACTCGGCTGCCCACTTGCCTGCGAATTTGTTCAGTCGCTGGAAAATCCAAGGCTTGAGGCCTTGCAGTATCAGACCATTGGACCGCTCGACTTGCCCATTGGTGTGTGGGTGTGCCACGGCAGCGAAGTCAAGGCTGATGTTGTAGTCGTCGCAGAACTGGAGGAAGGCTCGCCCGGTGAACTGGGTGCCATTATCAGTGAAAATGCTGTTGGGTACGCCGAACCGGAAGACAATGTCCCGGACAAACTCGACGGCCTTTTCAGCAGTTATCGTGGCGACTGGCTTGGCTTCGATCCACTTGGTGAACTTGTCGACCGCGACGAAGAGATGTGTGTAGCCCCCGGGAGCCTTCTTGAGAGGGCCGACCATGTCCAGACCCCAGACCGCGAAGGGCCAGGTGATCGGGATAGTCTGGAGAGCCTGAGCCGACAAGTGTGTCTGCCGGGCGAAGTGTTGGCATCCCTCGCAAGTGCGGACAATGTGCTCCGCATCGGATACGGCAGTCGGCCAGTAGAAACCCTGTCGGAAGGCTTTCCCGACTAGTGACCCGGGCGCCGCATGGTGTCCACATACTCCCGAGTGAATATCATGCAGTAGCTGCTTTCCCTGGTCGTGGGGTATGCACCGTTGGAGGATTTCAGAGGTGCTCCTCTTGTAGAGCTCGCCGTCGACGACGACGAAGGCCTTGGCGCGTCGCGCAATGCGGCGTGCCTCGGTTTGGTCCGGCGGGAGGATGTCCCGCAGGAGGTGGTCTAGGAAAGATGCTGTCCAGTCGGGAGTGACGGTGAGGACTTCTGTTGAAGGCTGCTGAGCGGCGTCGCTCTCCGGGACTTGCTGTTCTTCGGCCTCGGGTGTTGTGTCTGCCTTGATAGAAGGGACGTGCAACTCCTGGAGGAAAACTCCAGCCGGGACGACGTCCCGACTGGATCCCAGTTTGGCGAGTGCATCTGCAGTTTCGTTGTCTCGGCGTAAGACATGGGTGATTTCGAGGCCGTCGAACTTGGCTTCGAGCTTGCGTACTTCTTGGCAGTAGGCTTCCATGGAGGGGTCTCTGCATGACCAGTCCTTCATGACCTGCCGGACTACCAGTTCCGAGTCTCCGCGTGCGAGGAGGCGGCAGATCCCGAGTGAAACTGCAAGACGAAGGCCGTGGAGCAGAGCTTCGTACTCGGCAACGTTGTTGGATACCGGGAAGTGGAGCTGCAACACGTGCTTGAAGCGCTCGCCCTTGGGAGAGATGAGCACAACGCCAGCCCCCGCGCCCTGGAGCATCAGAGAGCCGTCGAAATATAGTGTCCAGTGCTCGAGGTCGACGACGGAGGGCGGGGACTGGACTTCTGTCCACTCGGCCATGAAGTCAGCAAGAGCCTGGGACTTGATGGCCGTGCGGGGGGCGTAGACTATGCTGAAAGCCATTAGTTCCATCGCCCACTTGGCAATCCGACCCGTGGCATCGCGATTGTTGATGACATCGGCGATTGGGAAGGAGCTGACCACCGTGATGGGATGTCCCTGGAAGTAGTGGGACTAGCTTCCGTGACGTTATGAACACCGCATAGATGATCTTCTGTATCTGAGGGTACCGCGCCTTGGACTCGGAAAGGACTTCACTGATGAAGTAGACAGGGCGCTGGACCTTCTGAATGTGGCCGGGCTCGGAGCGTTCCACGACCAAGACCGTGCTGACTACCTGAGTAGTCGCTGCGACATAGAGAAGCAGTGGTTCATTGGGCATGGGAGACGCTAGCACCCGGGGGGTAGTTAAAAACATCTTCAAGCCGTCAAGGGCGTCCTGGGCCTCGGAGGTCCAGGTGAAGGTCTCCGACTTCTTCATGAGCTTGTAAAGGGGCATGGCTTTCTCGCCGAGTCGGGAGATGAACCGGATGAGAGCTGCCATGCACCCGGTCAGCCGCTGGACGTCTTTGAGGTTCTTCGGTGGGCCCATCTTGACGATGGCATCGATCTTCTCTGGGTTGACTTCGATTCCTCGTTCGGAAACGATGAAACCGAGTAGCTTGCCCGAAGGGACCCCGAATACACATTTTTTGGGGTTGAGCTTCATGCTGAATCTTCGAAGGTTGGAGAAGGTCTCTCCCAAGTCATTCAGGAGGTCTTCTCTCTTTTGGGACTTGATCACCACATCGTCGACGTAAGCTTGTACGTTCCGGCCGATCTGCGACTGAAGGCAGCGCTGTATGCATCGTTGGTACGTAGCGCCCGCGTTCTTGAGGCCGAAAGGCATGGAGACGTAGCAGAAGGCGCCAAACGGAGTGATGAAAGATGTCTTGATCTCGTCATCCTCCTTCATCTTGATCTGGTGATAGCCCGAGTAAGCGTCGAGAAAGCACAAAATTTCACATCCGGCCGTAGAATCGACCACTTGGTTGATGCGAGGCAGGGTGAAAGGGTCTTTGGGACATGCCTTGTTGAGGCTAGTATAATCAACACACATCCTCCATTTCCATTCTTTTTGCGAACAAGAACTGGGTTCGCTAGCCAATCGGGATGATACACTTCTTTAATGAAGCCGGCTGCTAAAAGCTTGGCTATTTCTTCTCCTATAGCCTGACGTCTATCCTCAGCGAATCGGCGCAAGCGCTGTTTGACCGGCATAGCGTCCGGCCGAACATTTAGAGAGTGCTCGGCAGCCCCCCGTGGAACTCCGGGCATGTCGGAAGATGTCCATGCGAAGATATCCCGGTTGTCCCGGAGGAAGCTGACGAGCGCGCTTTCCTATTTGTCGCTGAGCGCAGTCCGGATCTGCGTCGTCTTCGAGGGGTCTTCGGGGTCAAGCTGAATTGCCTTGGTGTCCCGCGCCGGCTGGAAAGATGTCGATGTCGAAGCCTTCTTGGCCGGGGGTGCTTCCTCAACCATCGCCGGCTTGAGGTCGATAAGCGTGGCCTCGGCAATCTGGGCCGCGGCAAGGTTACAGTTTTCCAGGTCACACGTGTAAGCGTGTTGGAAGCTGCTTTGCACCGTGATTACCCCGTGAGGGCCCGGCATCTTGAGCTTCAAATAGACATAGCTGGGAACAGCCATGAACTTGGCGTAGCAGGGACGCCCCAAGATGGCATGATACGATCCTGGGAAGTCGACAACCTCGAAGGTGAGAGTCTCGGTCCAGAAGTTATCGGGAGTGCCAAAGGTAACGGGCAGGCTGACCTGCCCGAGTGGACTCGCCATCTTGCCGGGTACCACCCCGTGGAAGGGGGCACCAATCGGCTTGATCTCGGAACGAGAAATCTTCATGTCGTCAAGAGTTTTGACGTAGAGGATGTTGAGACCACTCCCGCCGTCCATGAGGACCTTGGTGAGGCGGACGCCGCAAACGATCGGGTCTACCACCAAGGGGAATCGTCCCGGCTGGGAAATGTAGTCGGGGTGATCCGCGCGTCCGAATGAGATTATGGACTCGGACCATCGCAGGTACTTGGGCACGACCGGTTCCACTGCGTTGACCTCTCTGTCCGTGATCTTCTGGCGGCGCTTGGATTCGTATCCGTTGGGCCCGCCGAATATCATCAGACAGGCGGTCTCTTTTGGGAACTCGTCGCCTTCGTCCTGGGGGGGGCTCTTTCTTGCCCCGATTGGGGACGAAGGGTTTGTTCAGATTCTTCAAGAGATTGCAGTCGCGTGTCAGATGATTGGACTTGGGTCCATGGAAGTGACATGGCTGACTCATCATCTCCTCGAAGGTCGCGTTGGTGCGCTGAGGTCGGCGCGGCGGGGCACGCTCAGCGGCAGCAACGAGATCTCCGCTTTTACGCTTCTGGTGCTTCTTCCTGGATGACTCGGGTTGAGCGTCCTGACTGGGTGAGTCGGACACCTTGCCCTTGCCTCTTCCCTTGTCGTCCCGAGTAGCGCTTCGGACAGCCTCTTCACCGGTGGCGAAGTTATTGGCTATGTCAAAAAGCTCGCACGTAGTCTGGGGATTCTTGCGCGCTATCTTGTGGATGAGGTCGGTGCTTCGAACTCCCTTGGAGAAGGCAGTGATTATGTCACCCTCTCGGACCTCGGGCAAGGAGTTCTTCTTGTTGAAGAAACGTTGGATGTACTCTTGGAGAGTCTCATCCGCCTCTTGTGTGCAACTGTGGAGATCCCACGCGTTCCCGGGTCGATTGTATGTGCCCTGGAAGTTATTCACGAAGAGGGTCTCGAGGTCGCTCCATGACTGGATGCAATCCGGAGGTAAGCTGGTGAGCCAGGCTCGTGCCGAGTCGGCCAAGAACAGCGGCAGGTAGTGGATTGCGACGTAGTCGTTCCCACCATTGGTCCTGCACGCCGTGTGGTAGTCGGCCAGCCAAATGTCTGGTCGAGTCTCTCCGGTGTACTTGTCGACGCTTTTGGACCCGAATATCCCATGCCGGATGAAGTTGGAGAACGTCCCCGGCTGGTGGCGCCGCTATCGTCGCGGTGGCCGCCACGATCGTCTCTTCTAGAACCATGATGAGCGCTTCCTTCAGTGCCTGCGGGTTTCCCTTGGTCCGAGTCGATCGCGGACCGGTGCAACTTGACGGGCGTTTTTGTCCGCATCCTGTCGGGCGCGGTTTCTGGCGGCTATGGTGCCGCGGGCGTCTCGGTTAGGGCCGAGTCGCTCATGGACAGCTCCGGCCGGCTGACGTCGGTCGGGGCTTGCTCGTCGTCCACCCCTGTCAGATGGACTCTTTGGAGGAGTGGAGAGCCGACTCCTAGCACCTGCTGAGGAGCCAATGCGATCTTCTGAAGCTGCGGCCTGCTGGAGGGCGGTTTCTTTCCAGCAGAACGCGGAGTTGCCGAAGTTCATCATGTCCCGGGTTGCCCTCAGGGATCTCAATGGCGCGTGCCGCCATCGTGGCCGCAACGATGTTGTGACTCGAGAGCGGAAATATTGTGACCCCGTCCCTTTCACGCATGCGGAGCTCATTATGGACTTGGCGTCCGCGAGCCCTCATGTCATCATTGCGGCGTTGATCGTCGTGCTGGCGAGCGAGCCGGGTCTGTTGCTCGATCAACTCTTCCTCCTTGGCAAGGAGTCGGAGTCGGGTAGCTTCAAGCTCAGCCGGCGTTTGTTCCACGATGGGGACAGCTCGGCCATCGCCGTCGTCCGGTGAGTCGGCGTTGGCCATGAAGACTTCCCGGGACGGATGGTGGCTACCAGAACTCTCATGATCGTCCGAGTTATACTCGAGGACGGGGAGGAGAGAGTCAATAGCCCCCACCAGTTGGGTTCCGAGCGTGAACTCGGGTGGAGCAAACGGATCTGGTTTCGGCGCAGCCTCTTCCCTGGGGAGAGGGCCGTGCTGAAAAACTGATGGAGCCTCTGCTGATCGGGACGTCGCCGAGTAGCAGAGGTGAAGCTGGCCGATCTTGTCGGTGATGAAGTTCAACTTTCTGAATTGAAAAAGTTGGCCGGGATCCGGGACAGCGTTCACGAGAGCGAATCTCATGATGCTTCCCGGGACGAAGACGTTGTTGCAGTTCATGAAACCCATCCAGACTCGTGCAGATGGATCTATGCGCACCCCCCTACCTGGCGCGCCAACTGTCGGAGTATTATTCCGGCAATACTACTTATGGGGCGGCGTGAGCACAGCAAATCTGGATGGGTGCACACGGGAGACAAGATTTAGACAGGTTCAGGCTCTTACGGAGAGGTAATACCCTACGTCCTGTGTTTGGTGGCTGGTATTGCGTGTATCCCGAGTGCCGCAAGCCCTAGAGAATCGATCTTGAGGTTGCTTGGACTTAAAAATTGTCTATGACCTAGATGATGAAAGACTTGATCCCCTCGGAGGTCCCCTACCGGGCCTTATATAGGCGACTGGGGTAGGGTTACAAGAGTCCGAGTCGGTTAACAGATTGATTTCCTATTCGGTTACAACAGATTCCGGGTATGCCGGGTAGGTAATAGTCCCTATCTTGTACTCCACGCTGATGAGGCGCCCCCGTGTTGTAGTCGGACTCCGAGTAGCCGGCCCGGCCCATCCCGTGGCTGGAAGGCCGGATTCGTCCTCCTTGATGGTACCCGGGTGCCATGTCATCATCATTCACCATGATGGAAGATGGAGAACTTGCCACCGCGAGGTTATGTCAAGAAGATGGAGGCTTCAAGGAGACAATGCCATCATCAACACCGACCTCAACTGAGGAGGACATCAAAGGTAACATTCAAGGTGTTGATATGATTGTCTCACAATCAAATGTGAAAAATGTTGATTGCTTGCACGATGTAGATGAGCTTAATGTTTCTTCTCATATCATTTTGATTTGCCCATGTAATGATTTTATTGCAAACCATGCTATTCATGTGGAGTTAATTAGACATGATGAAGTTCTATCTAAAATCACACTTGCTCAGTCCATATGATATATCGTGTTTGATGAACCTTTGACTTTGTCATGTGCTATGAGTAAGATTTCCGAAATCACATCTTTGAAGTCTTTTCATAGTACCTATGCCTATAATTATACATTTAATTTAATCGGTGAAAATAGCATAGATGACAAGTTTATGGTTTGTGGCATGAATATCACTTGCAATGAAATTGCCATGTTGAAATTGCATATTTTGGGCAATCCATCCTATATACCATGCCACGAACACTTTGCCATGCATGATGATGATAATGCCCCATGCATTGCAAGAAACATGAAGACTACTGTTTCTTTCCATAAGATTTCTTGCAACCATGTCAATGTCTTCAACAAGCCATATAATGAACATTATCAAAATGCTCCTTTTGTTGCAACAAATATGTTGACCACTTGCTCTTTATATGGATTTGCTTGCAACAACAACAATATGCTTAAAAACGGGGAGGTTCCTAGAACTTTCTCACATGCCTTAGGAGAATTTGACTTAATCAATGTGAAACATGCTCATTTGACTTGTTTGCACAATGTGGATCACAAGAGTAGGGGTGCCATGGATGTCATGTTTCATATGTCACATTTACCATGCACCTTTAATTCAAATAATATTGTGCACAACAAAAGACAAGTCATGATGGATGACGTGTTCATATACCATGCATACACATTATATTTGCTATACATTTTGTGTGCTAATGGTGGTGTGCGAAAGAAGAACCACGTCATGACGAATGACGTATTCATCTACCACGCATACACGATGTTTATTTTGTCTAGTAATGGTGCAGGAAACAAAGTCTACATAGCAACGGCCGAACAACATGAGCTGACCAAAAGAAGCTTAATCATCCAAGAAGTGTTCATGCCAAGCATCGCTACGCGTCACGAGCTACGAAGGAAAGCACGACGAAACCTCACCAAGGTCAATTCTTTCCCTTGTGACAACCCTCTCATAAGCTTTAGGGATGGCCTACTCTTTGAGTGTTGTTTCTTCTTCATTGTCAGCTTGATGTACATCATGGAAGGAGAAGGAACACCATGGAGTACCAACTTCAAGGGAGACGAAGTTGCGGGGCATCAAAGGGAAGAAGCTTGGAGATCATCCCTCTTTAGCATTGAAGGAGTAGAGTCGAGGACGACTCCTTTTCAAGAAGGGGGGAATGATGCGGAGCATCCCAAGGATAACACGTCATCAAGCTATTCAACTCCAAGTGACACGTGTATGGAGCCATATGTTGCCAAGACATGGCATGAAGAGGTGGATCTTCTCCTTTACACGTGTCATCTAATCCTACCATGAATGGTATGCTACCTAATGCTTTGACTCTAAATATGACAAGCTACGAGGGACCGGTCAAGGTGGAAGGCAAAGGAACCAAGAGACAGACTCAGAGCACCAAGCCCAAGGTGGAGAGAGGATGGAGCAAGAGAGAGGCGCCAAGTACCAAGCCTACCACACCCGGACATTCCGGACATCAGCCCCGGAGACTCCGGACGCCCTCTACCCGGAGTGTGCTCCTCTCGGGATGGTACCCAGAGATTCTGGGTCTAATCCCGGACACTCCGGTACCAATCCCGGAAGCACCGAGTTCCAGCTACACACCCGGACATTCCAGGCATCCGCCCCGGAGTCTCCGGACGACCCGGAGTGTCAGCTCCAACCCTCCGAACATACATTGATCAAGACGTCCGGACATTCCGGGAAAGGTACCCCGGAATGTCCGGGCACCACGTCCAGACATTCCGGGCAAGGTACCCTGGAATGTCCGGGCGCACTGTTTGCGCACAGTAACGGGCCGAGGCCCATGTAATGAGATGGCTTAGCCTCCAAGGGTTACGGGGTTAGGACTATAAATACCCATACCCAAACCCTAATTAAGATTAGACTTGTTGTTAAGACTAATAGTGAGCTTTGCTCCTAATCTAGGGTTTCATCCCTCTAGATTAGGGTTCCATCTTAGACCTTGTAATTTTCCTTGGATTGTAAGGACCGGCGCGTGCCCCCGAATGGTAATCGAGGCATTCATTGAGAGGAGGAGTTGATTTGAGTCCTAGTTCCAAAGGCTAACCCATTGGGGTTTTATTGTTGGTTTGGGATTTCATCTAGGCCCTTCTAGTTACCTTGTCCAAACCGTGAAGATCGAGAGCCCTCCATATCAGTACGAGTCATTACATATGGAGGTAATTTACAACACTTGAGAAGCGAAAATTTTTACAACACCATATGAAATGAACGGTTGTAGCCACACATACACATGAAGGTGCATAGTTCACTAGCCAATTTACAAGGAGAGAAATCTAGCTCACGCCAGAAAAGGCATCCACAAGCTTCCTAAACAAAAGAAAACAGCACCCAACGCCATGCTGATTTCAGGGAGTCGCATCCTCCAAACCGGGGTGGAGGGCAAAGAAAAGAACCGTCTCTGAAGGGATGGCCACTGGGGCATTGAAGTTGCTCGGTATCTATCCCGGAAGTGGACCATAGGTGGCATGGTGAGGTCTTGGGATAGCCGGAGCAATCCAATGCCGAGGCACATAACGAGGTCCCATGACCCATGGAAAGAGAAGTGCTAGAGGCGACCAAGGGCATGAGGGCGAGTAAACTCTCCTCGAGCCTGCATAAGATCAACTGGAGCCTGACGGGAGCCAATATGCTCATCGATGAAAGCAAGAGCATAACATAGGCGGTGATGGTACACATCGCGATCAAAAACTGCAGCACGGTAAAGCCGATGAGTGAGCATTAGAGTTGGGATAATCTCCACTAGGATAGGGTCTTGCTCAAAGACAAACTCCTCCATGAAGAACTCAGAAGTGGGGTGCTCCTGACCCACATGGTAATGGAAGGGGGAGTCGCTGAAGTTGATGTCCCCATAGTGAAGGTAGGCAATGGCATTGAAGGTGGCAGCTTAGACAGCCCCTTCATAGGAGCCATCACGCCCTTCAAACACCAATGGTCGCTCTCGAGGGTAGATAGGATGGGGTCAAATGAAGACCACAGCAACGTAGTCACTCAAGCCAAAGCTTCGGTTGTGGCAGTAGACCATATACTTGGGCATCCACTAGTATCCAGTGTAGGCGAGCATATGGAGGAGGAGAGTGGGAGCACCGCTCACTCCACAGCAATGAGAGGAGCCCACCAAGGTCATATCGGATTCAGACATCTGAAGAGATAAACAAGGATGGTTAGATCAGCCCCAAACATGAAAACAAATGCATAAGAGAAGAAATTTCAAAAGTAAGTCAAACGGGGAAAAGGAATAAATGCGAACTTTACTTATAGTTTTCACAATTCATTTTTATTTTTCACAAATAGCTTTCCTGCAGACCAAGACCTATAGCTAACATCCACCTGCAAGGATTACCCTATAGTCAGTTCGGCTCTGATACCAAGCTGTCAGGGCCCCGGAGTTATATATGACTTAAGGAACGACTTGTCGCCAAAGATGGAGCAACCAGTTAACTTGGTGGCACGGTATCTGTGTCGTATGCACCAAAGTTGAGTCATCTGATATCTAATCAACACACCATACAATCACCATAGCCATATGCCTCCACCGTTGGTCAAGCCAGCCAGAAGCGAACAACTTTCCAAAAGCCACATACAATTCCAAAGTCCTGTGAAGGTTTAAAGTCATTCCCAATTCCACTTAGTACAACAAGATTAGAGGAGCCCAGCGATCATACCCTCACCCTAACCTAGCCCTGGGGCTACTGGGTCACTCGAAAGCTCGGTATGATCCACCTGCACTCTGCCTAGCCGGCACAGCATCTCAGCTAGCGGGGTCACTCAACCGGTACTTGCCCCACTTAGTGAAAGAAAGAATAGTTGTAACCCTTCACGGTATACCTATACACTTCAATCCATACACCCATGGTGTATGGACAGCCACAAGAACAACTTGAATATCTCAACAAAACTCTAAAAGAAAGGAGATACCAGATAGTAAACATATCCCATACATGGGACATGACTTTAGCTTCTACATAACATGACTTAGAAGTTGTTTACATCAAACTCCAAATTAAAAAACAGCAGCGAAAGGACTTATTAAACATGGAGATGACCATCTAAATCATCCCCAAAAGCTTTACAGAACCACAACTTAACTAAGGCAGGCAAACTTGCAAACTACACATCAGTAGCAGCATTTTCCGAATCATAAAACTCAGTTATGCTAGGATCACCTGCAGGAATGGAATTTCCGAGTGAGTACTTTCGTACTCACAAGATGCTAATTTCTTATTCTAGATTATACTTAAGTATGGCATGGTAAATAAATGACACCAGCATAAATGCAATTCAATTAGGTAGAACAAACTAAAGATGACATATCTCTAGTATCTAGTTCATGAATTGCAAGACATGAATCATTTAATCAAGCTAACAACTTGACATTTCATCCAATTAAGCATCATAACCAGATCTGGAATCTCATGAATAATCATCACACACAGTACCAAAATTGCCAGAATCAAGTCATTACCACCCATGGGAAACACTAGAGTTGAGCTACACCACCCAAAATTCTATTCAAGTGATCAACATATTGGCTCCAACCAATTTCAGCATTAAATCACAACCAAACATCACAATCAAAATATTTTATTCCCCCTAAGCCCTGCTAGGCTTCGAGGGATTCCAGGATGAGGTTAAATCCACCATCACCCCTGAATCAAGTGTAGTCGAGGAAGATTTAACTACCCTAACCTCGAAAGAGAGTATCTCGATAAGTGCATAGTTGGCCGACCATTACCCCATCTGACACTCATTGACCATACTCTTGCAGCGGCATAAGGAGGGATCCCAGGTCTGAGATTAGGTGAGCTCCTACCTGACAAGTCCCCCAATGGGAATCCTCTCCCACTTCTTACATCTTTCCAAGGGTTCAAGTGATTAATTAGATGATTTAAATAGCACACCAATATTGAACACAACCAACCCTACTCATGCTAGTAGCTCAATGCACCATATACATCATTTCGAAATATTCTAACTACACATCATTAATTAGTCAAGCATAGCAAAAGATAACTGGAATAATTTCAATGAGCGAGCATGCTTGCCTTGCTATTCTAGGAAATAGTCTTTCTAGTGATCACCTTCGGAAAAACCTCGTTGCCTGACTAGCGATAAAAACATCAAAACATCGGAAAGGGCAAAAATAGCAATTACGCAATCCCAAAAATTTCAAAAGTGATGAAATGCATGAAATGAATCCTACAATGTAGATCATGAAGATATGAAACTAATTCAATTGGTTTCACCTCATTTGGAGTTATAGAATTTTAGTTATGAATTTTCTAAGTTTGAGGTGTAATTATTTGAATTTGACAGCAATTTACAAATTTCAAAAAATTTCATATCAGAAGCATGGATGAAATATATATCAATAAATTATACATAATAAATGATGAATTTACACACAAGAATGATCTGATTTGGAGTTTGGATGAATTTTCTATAAATTTTTGAAGTTTTAGCAATTTTAATACCTTTTTGGTCTTTTCCTCGGTAAAGTAAAAGGTTTTAAATATTTTTATATCTAGTTGTGTTATTTTGCTAGAGGATGACAGGTGGGTCCCCTTGGTCAATGTTTGACTGGTCAACATTGACCAGTCAATTGCCCAGAGGGCCCACTGGTCATACTCTACCCACTAGTTCACTTGTATTTCTTTATTTCTTAGTCTATTACAGGTGGGACCCAGGGGTCATGAATTAAATTTTATTATTTTCTGCCATTCAACTCAAGGTGGGTCCCATTGGCATACACACAAGAGAAACTAGCACTAACCTGGACTAGGCCCAGATGTCATAGGGAGTAAGGGTAACAGTGTATTAATCAGCGAACCCAGGTAATAAATAAGTCATTAAATATCCAATCATCTTAGTCATTAAAACCTAGCATCATTAATTAGTGGGTTAAAGTGTTGAACGGGATCAACAGGCTATACCGACCGTGGAAGCAACAGTCAGACCACACGCGAGGTCGCTTTGACCGCTCCATTCGGTCAGTCACCCGGTCAGTCCGTCGGCGGAGGTAGCAATGCCAGGAGCGCGGGCTCACCAGTGGCAGTACTCTTCGACAATGAGATTGACGATCACGGCTTGGGGAAGGGTTGGGGAAGCCTTGCATGGCGTTGGAGTCCATTGGAGAAGGGCGTTGGAGCTCGGTACTGGAGGTTGTTGAGGTCACTGCCTGACGAGTCCATTGCAGATGGAGAGGGGATCCCCGAGCGTGCCTTCCTAGAGAACAAGAACGACAGAGCGGGGATTATACTAGGAGAAGGAAGTGGAGCTGCGTAAGGGAGAACTAGGGGAAGAGAGGGGCCCGCTGGCAGGATTTGACAAAGGCAGGGCCAAAGGTGGTCGCCGGAGAAGCCAATGGTGGTGGTGGCTTCTCAGTGAGGAAGGAGAAAAGAGGGCCACGTGGTTCAGTGGAGGAGGAAGAGAACGAGATGGTGCAGAGGGGCTGACAAGGAGTTTTATACTCCGGGAGAGAGAGAAGGCGGGGACACCAGCAAGGTCACAGCCCCGACGGGTGCCCTAGGCCACGCGGCACGGACACCTGCGGGCGGGTCCCCACGCTATAGTGAGAGAGGGGCGCGGGCGCCAACATGCTGAGAAGAAGGCGACTGCGGCGTGCTGTGCATGGAGAGGTGGACTTAGGCCCATTGTGGGGAGGCGGGAAGAGAGGGCCGAGGCGTAGTATGGGAAGAGGGGAAGGATCTGGGCCTTCTCGGCCCAGGTAGGCAGGCTCATTTTGTATTTTTATTTTCCTGTTTTTAATTCATTTTAGGTTTACTCTGAGGTAATAATAATTAGATTGGGTTCAAATTTTCTTTGAAAAGTGATGGATGATCTGAAGTTCATAAATATTCATCTAGGAAAATTTTAAGAATAAAATACTTTGGTTTAGCTTGTCATTAAAAAAAGGAAAACTAGCACGAGGTGAGCTCTAAATTGCAATTAACCCAATGGGGCTTCAATTATTTATCAAAAATTTGTATTTGGAGTTGGCTATGCCAATAACTCAAGTACGAAATTTCATGGATTTTCGAGAAAAGGAGGTTTTCAATCTGTCCGAGAATGAAAGAAACTTAGAGAATTAATTATTTGACTTATTCTAGATGATTTAGGCTCAGTTTACGGTGGCTCTCTTATCTGGTTGGAGCTAAGAGAGAATATTATGTTTGAAAATTTAAAGGTAATTGAGTCTATGACTCTATAGTTCATGCTTAAGCTAGCTCTAAGGTGAACATGTTAAAGTTTTGGTTGTCTAATTCTTTAGTAAATGCCTATATAAATGCATGAGATGAGAGGCTCAAAATAATCGTTAGTCCATATTGTTCTCATGGTAGCATATAATACAACATGGTCTTTACAATTGAAAAGAATCGTAGATGGACCCTATGTACCACTACCTTCAGAATCGAGTTACGCCTGAGAACGAGGCACTATCTAAGCAAATTTCCCGTAGGGCCAGGATGTATTCCCTGGTCAATGATGCCCTCTACCGCAGAGGCGCCCATGGAGTGCTCATGCGATGCATCACTCGGAAATAGGGTATCAAACTTCTCAAATAAATCCGAGGGATGTGCGGAGCTCATGCTTACTTCTGAACCCTTGTCGGAAAGACCTTTAGCCAAAGTTTCTACTAGCTTACGGCTCTCCATGACGCGGGGGAGATAGTTGGGCGATGTTATCAGTGTCAATTCCATAGTAGGCGGGTTCACCAACCAGCTTAAGCTCTATAGACGATACCCTTGTAGTGGTCATTCACGACATAGGAGCTAGACATTTTGGGCCTCTTCCCGGTCTCACCCGGGGGCTCCAAGTTCCTCTTCGTGACTATTGATACTTTAATCAAGTGGATCGAGGCTAAGCCATTCAGCAGATTACCTCAGAAGCTGCCAAACAATTCATCACGAAAAACATCGTTTCCCGGTTCGGCGTCCCAAGTAGGATCATTACCAACTATGACACTCAGTTCTCTAGCGTGGCATTCACCGAGTACTGCGACGAGCTCGGCATCAAGATCTATTTTGCCTCTGTGGCTCATGCAAGCCATGAAGACCTGCGGCCACGACCGTATCTTCGCCCACGCCAAGGCATGGGTCTTCAAGTTACCCTCCATCCTTTGGGCACTTCAGACCACCGCTAGTCGAGCAACAAGTGAAACACCTTTCTTCTAATCTATGGGACAAAAGCCATGCTCCCCTTGAACTGAAGTTACTGTCCGCTCGGGTCGAGTTACTCGCCGACAAGGACGAATCTCACCAACAAGAAGATGACCTCAATGTTATCGAGGAAAAGAGTACTCAAGCGCTAATGAGATTAGCCAGTGCCAACAATCTCTCCGGCGCTACCATGACCAAAATGTTAGGACATGCTCTCTCCAAGTCGAAGACCTAGTTCTACGACTCGTTCAAAAACAGAGTAATAGTAACAAGCTATCCCCAAATGGGAAACTAACCAAATTACAACCGGAAACGTGTCTGACACGGCTTGCTTAACGCGCAAGTCTTGATTAATTTCCAGCACTCTTTTCTTCTCTTATCAATATATTATATTTTGAATCTTGATGACCGCGGGCCTTATATACATGAGAGGAAGAAACGATGGGCAGCGATGCCATCCATTAAAGCACTGAAGCACAACAAAGGGAATTTGAGGGCGTACTTGATGATTTTAGGTACCAGACAGCAATTCATGCAACCAACCAACCTTACCCTCAGACTGCTCCCGTTTCTGTTATTTTTTAAGCTAACGACCTGAACACATCCTAGGTGTTCAATTCTTGTTGCTCTGGGATGCCATCCGTCAGGTTCAACACTTAACTGCAACGCGAGATGGAGGGTGCTTTTCAATGGAAGTGAACCGCTGATGACTCAACCAAGTCTCTATTTTGGCATTCTTCGCTCGCGCGACACTCTTTCCCGAGCTCCGGTCTTTATGGGCTCTGTTATATTCTTCTATACACAGCGGTCTCTAAATTTGATTAAAGTTTGTGACACACGGTATCACTATATGCGGTATCGAGAAAAAGCCGATAAACCCACAGAGAACAACGAAGTAATAATGATGAACAATTACGATAAAAGAGAAAAGATTTGGTAAAACCAACCACGAATTCTTTAACACAACTTGAAATGAGTATAAAGGATTGCCGCTCTCTCAGAATACTCAGTTTCTTGCTATATACAAAGATCTAGTGCTAAAAACCTCTAGCCCTGATCCTTTCTTATTTGCGCCTTGCTCTTAGATTGCTTGATTATTTGAGTTAAATTTTTATGGTCACCTCTTTTAGGTTTTTATATACTTTTATATAACATTTTTCAAAGGAGGACTTGTAATAAGTTTTATCTAGTTTTGTTGTGACATAGAGGTTTAAATCCTAATAGATATAGGATATGAGTTTCACGGTAACCGACAGGCTTCCCTGGAATTCAAGCCTTTCGGTTGGTTGGCTCTTCGGAACAGGTGCTGGACTGCGTATAGGTTGCAGCAGCGAGGGCTTCCAAATCAAAGGAATGGTGCCCTTTGTCTGCAAGTGAATGAGAGCCTGAACCACCTGTTCAATGCCCAGTTGCACGCGAATTCTAGTTCAAAATGTTGGTTGAAACTTTCTCCAGTTGCTCGCGAATTCTGGTTCAAAATGCTGCGACCGTGGAACTTGCAAAGGCTCACGCCGCAGCCAGATAGCACCCTGTCCGACTAATGGTGCTCGACGGTGGGGGCGGTTCCGCATATCAGGTACAAGGAATTTCAATCCCTCATCAGCCTGACTCTGGAGTGCACACAGTCGGCTAAAGCGAAATGGCCACATCTTCAAGGAAATTTTTTGAATTATTTTACATACCCAGGAATGAATTTCATTTATTCAAATCTAATGGCTCATTTTCTCTGGTACTCCAATACTAGATTTAAGGAGTACCACATCTAAAGACTTTAAAAAAATAGGGAGTACCCTGATATTAGGAATAAAACTGAAATTATAAAAATAAATTTTTTCTCAAATAAATTTTTAGCAATTTATATACACTCAAACCCTAACCCTAATCCGATTCCATTTTGCATTTTTATTAATTCTAATTCCAATTCTAATCTTGATTGATTAACGCTGATAATTTTCTTTTCATAATCTGCTTTGTAAACAGTTAGCAATCCATCAATAATTAAAAATAATAAAAAGCACACGTTGTGGTTTCAAACCGACAACCTTAAAGTTAAAGACCTTGCCAATCTACAAACTGAGCTAGACAAGCTTCCTATTTAGTATACTAGGCACAATGACTAAGTAGCCAAATCAAGAGTGCATCTAAGAAATAATCAAAAAAGTCGTGCACTGTGGGGTTCAACCCCACGACCACAACGTTAGCAATCTCACCGATCTACCAACTGAGCTAAACAAGGTTCCTGTCTAATATACCAGCCAGAATCTTGAAGTAGCTAGATCTTTAAATAGCAAGCTAAAAAGTTAAAATTAACCCTCTAAATGAATAGTTAGATTTGTTTGGTACTTCTGTAGCTGTTTAGGAAGTACTGGGTACCGGAAAAATTCTCAATTTTTTTAGGGTGGAGAGAGCATGATCAAACGGGCGTAGGCAACTCTTGCACTTTGGAAGGAAGCCAGGGACCCTAAGATAATGCCAGTAATATTATAAATCGGTATTGTCAGAGTGGAGCTTGGCTTAGCGTGTTGTTCTACAGCCGAGAAATTGTACATATGTTCGTTTTTTGGACCTTAATATAAAGAAGCAGCAGTAGTTCCGCGGGTCCTAAAAATAAATAAATAAACCCACATCCTAGGTGTTGAATTATTTGAATGTTTTTCCATCTTTGCAACTATGAAATAGTTTAGTAACCAGCTGTCTCATCGCTACTTGGGTATATCCTCACTATAATGATGTACATAGCGTCTAGTTTGTTATCAGGTAGTAAGGTATGAGTAATTACGAACATGAGTGATGATGTGTGTAATAACTTATACATTACTACTTGATAATAAGTGATAATCTCATCTACTCTGAACTTATCGTCGCAACGACACCAAGTGAGTGTCAGTGCAGATGGAACGTTAACCGGATAAATAAATCAAAATATAAAACTTTTGAATTTAAAAACTAATGTGGGTGATGTCATTTGTAGTGTCCTTTTCTGCCTAAAAAGTAAGCATAGCCTGCTGCATACGCATGGTGCGTCTTGCATGGCTGAATCCAACCATGGTTTGAACGTTAACAAGCATGCATCCTCACCAAGTCAGAAGCAAACGCTCATTTCTACTCTCTTTTTTGTGCTCCTCTCATGGCGTATGCCATGCCTCTTCCCCATGGCTGTAGTGCCTTGTATCTTCATTTCCGACGTTGGCATCATCGGAGAAAGGTAAAAAACCTCACTCTTAATTAAATGTGCTAGGATCTTTTTTCCCAACTTTCAACAATCAACAATCTGGACTTCCAAAAAATCCAATGAGAGCTGTCAAAAATCAACTTTCCAACAAATCCGAGGAGAAACTTTCAATAATCTGGGGCGAGCCTTCAAGTATTGAACCCACCCACTTTTGAGTCATAGCTTCCTAAAAACTGCCAAATAACAAGAAACCCAACTTTTGCTACCATCAATTCGCGCTATCAACCAGCAAAATCGAGATTTCGTCACCGAGCACACCGACTTTCTACTTCTAGTGGGATTCGGAGGTGAAAATTGGAAACGCGACACGGTCAGATTTGACCGCACCAATGATTGATAGTAAAAGAGTGATTTATAAGACTGCACAAACTGCACAAACCTAAACCATGTTATTCGGCTCAGATAAATTGCATACCCCCAGGCACCCGAGCAAGTCAAAACCAACAGATAAAACCTCCATGCATGGATAAATTGCACGAACCCAATTGTCAGCTAAGGGAGCACATGACAAACCGGAAGAGTAAAATATACCGGTACTCACTTTAGTTGATGTATTTAAAAAACTGTAAATTATGGTCATTAAGATTGCTAAAAGATTTGATACGATCACTAGCATATTTCCTCTATGTATTTGTCTTAGCTCTACGCTCACATGGTTAGCGTAGCGGTACGCCCACTTGTGACCGAACTAATGGTTGGGTCGACGCTAACTGACGAAAATGGTGCACCGCTTCTCGACAAGTATGAATTCGACTACAGCCGCACCTCCTTTGCCTCCGCTGCGGTGCGCTCATGTAAGCCGTCGGATCACTGACAAATGGGCACTGTGGTCATGTTGACTCGTGTAAATATTGATATGTAGGGGAAGCATGCTAGCAACCGTATCAATTTTTTAGTAAGATTAATGATCATAATTTGCACTGTTGTGGATATAATGACTAAAGTGAGACCAGAGGTGCATTTTAGTCGATGGGAACCTGCCCCTCTCGCCGCTTGGTCAAAGTGGCAGCTACACAATGCCAAGAATTCGGCTAACACCAATCGGACAGACGTCAGTAACCACTGTCCACTCCAAAAGCAAACGAGGAGCTAGCACCACCACCGCCTGACCCGGCGGCAGCATCCACCGCCACGTTGGCGAATGCGTCGCCGCCGGTGTAGAAACCGGCGAAGTCGACGGCGTCCGGCCCGAACGCGCCCGCTCTGCCAAAGTCTCCGTCGAGCAGCAGCCTCGCCCTCTTCTCACCTCCCTCCACCGGCTCGTCACCAGCGAACCCGTTGACCGCTGCAGCCGCGTCGCCAGCATTGCTGCCGCCGCCGACCAGGAGCTGCAGCCTGTCGCGGTCGCCTACGACCGTGAGGAGGAACGCGAGCATCTGCTTGGGCCTGCGCTCGGTCTCCTGCACGCGGCGCCACATGGCGGCGACCTTGTCGTCGATGGTCCGCTGCTCCTTTTTCAGCCGCACCACCTCCGTGGCCACCATGGTCATGTCGTCGTCGGCGTCGTTGGACGCCGCGTCCTTGCACTTGCCACCGCCAGCGGCGCTACCGCGACGGACGATGTTGCGCAGGAGATGCGTCTGGCCCCGGAGGAACGACCCGTGGGCGAACTCCCACCGGTCCGGATCCACCTTGCGAAAGCCCTGATATGAAGTGGGAGTGATAGAATCAGGGAGGAATTAAACTAGTGCAAGCTCTTAGCAGTTTGTCAAAAAAAGAGTACAAAATGTATATGTACTTGTCAGTCGTCACGCTATTGTACTTCCCTCGGGAAACACATGGAATCGCTCCATGGAGCCGAATAAATTTGCGAATAGATCGGCATAAACAATTTATAAACGTCAGATTAGACGCACCGCGTAAACAGTTTTGTGTGTGTGTGCGTGTTCACGGAAAATATTAAACGGTCCTTGTTTACTCCCAACAATATTTTCCATCTATACCATGTTTCTTGACCAATTTCATTCTTCAATCTCCATAAGAGAAGTGAAGATTCCCAAAATATTCGTCTATGTATCAAGAATTTATTTATCTACTTATCACTCCATCAAAAAACATTACCACTCATATACAGCACATGACCTTTATCTGTCTACAAATCGACAAGCCAATCACCATAACAATCTTTTTCCTCTCAAGAATCTCACATATACACATTCAACAAAAAAGGTCATGTACAGAACTAGAGATCCATCATCCATGTTCATACTTCATACTCTCTCTCCCTCTTAACTCAGGGAAGGAAGGCGTGCAGGCAGAGCGCACGCGGCTTAACAGAGCAAAGGACAACACAGATCGAGAAGGAATCAACTAACTGACATAGGTGTTGAGCTGGCGGACGAAGCTGGAGAAGTTGTTGTGCTTGAAGCGCGCGGGCAGCAGCGTCTGCGAGAAGACGAAGGGGTCCGCGACGACGAAACTGTTGTTCCCCTTCCCCCACCCGATCACCCCGTCCGTCCCCGGGTCTTCCACCATCCGGTAAGTCTTCCACACGAACGGCGCCGCCGCTCCTCCCACGCTCCCCGCCGCCGCCATCGATCCCCACACGTACGTCTTTGCAGCTATATCAAGATAGATCGATGTGGCTTCTAAATGTGGTAATGTGGGAGGAAGTACAGAAAAGGAGGGACCGCGTGGCCGAAGAGGTAAGGGCAGTTGGGCCGGGAACGTGGCGGCCACTGGCGAGTACTTTTTATAATGAAATGATGTGCCTCGTATGCGGAGAAAGCAAGGCCTTGGAGGGTGCCAACAGGCGACTAGCGGTGTGACGCGTGCGCGGGCTCGGGAGGCTTCCGCCCGTGGAAGCAACACGTAACCCCACCGCGTTCTCGCGTGCCGCATGGGGCCCGGCCGAGCTAAATAGCTAGGCGTCGTGGGGACAAAGCACTCATGGCGCTACGGACTACGGTAGTCGCCATCGCAGTCGCGAAAGGACACCTGCTCTGGGGACCGTCTGGTAAGAGCTGTTGCTTTGGTCTCTCCGAGTTTCTACTACCTTCGACGGTTCGGGTGCCGCATGCGAACTTGGAGAGCGGGAAAGAGCCTGCATTTGGTAGAACCAAATCCGTCAAATGCAAGATTGAGTATTTAGTCGTTTACATATCTTTTTTAGGGGGCTATTTTGGCTTTTTCATCAGCTTATGACTTGGAAAAGCTAAAAGCCAAAAAAAGAATGCAGTAGAGTTAAATCCTGAGATTTTCTATTGGTAATAGGATGGCTTCTCGAGCTTATGGCCCAGTATGATTTGAAAATACCATTAAACTTCGTCCAATAATTACGTTAAAGTGCCACCCATGCTCTCGACCCCCATCAGAACCTTACCCCGCACCCGCACTCCGTCCCACCTGCCTACCCATCCTCGAGCGGCAACCGCCCACCTCCGGACCGGCTGCCACTGCCACTCCCGCCTCGGCTGCCACCGTCCGCCCTCCTCCGCCGCCAGCGCCGCCCCCCTCCCCCGCTTGCCCAGATCTCCCCTCCGGCGACCCCGTCCCTGAGCTTGCCAGCCTAGATCTCGGCCCACGTGCCATCCTCCTCCCCCGCCGTAGCCGCTGGCGCTCGCTCCCCGCTCCACCCACCACCCCGAGCTCCCCGACCACCTCCCAGATTTGCCCGGCCACCGGCGTTCGCTCCCGCTCCATCCACCACCTCGAGCTCCCCAGCCACCTCCCAGATCTGCCTGACCACCGGCACCCGCTCCCCTCCTCCTCCCCCACCTCCAGCTCCCGCTTCGTTCAGCCGGTCTTGCCGCCGGCGCTCGGTCCCCTCCTCCTCCCACACCTCCAGCACCCGCTCCTCGTTCGGCTGGCCTCGCCGCCGAAGCCTGTTACCCTCCTCCTCCCCCACCTCTAGTGTCGGTGTTGAGCCCTGCTCCGACCACCTCTGTGCCCGGCCCGCCACCGAGCCCTAAGTGCTATGGCTGCCTCTGTGCCGGTCTAGTGAGAAGGTTTTTTTGGTTCATTTCTTCAATTTAATGTACAGAGAATGCTGAGATCGTGATGCACAAAAATTGGTGTATATATATATATGCTGAAATTGATGTGTATGGATGCTTGTATAAGGTAGATGAAATTTTTTGTATAGTGATTACATGATGCTTTTGCTGAAAGGTGGATGAGAATTTTTTTTTGGATGTATAAGATAGATGCATGTTTACAATTGAATGGATGCAGCCTAGATATGGAAAAAACATGGATGAATGATCCGAGGTGTTTATTTCGGCAGTGAGATGTCTTGATCCGAGGTGTTCATATCTTGTTTCGTGCATGGATATTGAGAGAAAAAGGGAAGATAAATTTATTTCGCTGCTCAATTGCAGTAAAAGGCAGTTTAAAAAAATGATAACTATCAATTATATGCTAAAACAGTTCAAAAGAATGATATTAAGCATAAACATAGCATAAATAATTTCAGGGGTATTACAGACATTACACGGTTCATCACAGGAAATAAGCTCATATCTCAGAAGCTGAAAGAAGGAATTTCAGCAGTTGAGGGCTTCCTCCCCACCAAAGCTTCTGTGGATAGTTAAGCTGGAGCCGGCTTATGCACAAGCCTAAGCTAAAAAGAAGGGGTCTTAGTCGATCCGTGCTAGTGCTTAAAGCACCGCTCAGTCTGATCATAGGAAAACATACCTTTTGATTTTTTTAGAGGAAGACTAGACAGTAACAAAGGAGGTGAGCCATGATATATAAGTCCTCCGATACTCATATAAAAAATACATCTGACCAAATAAGATTTCTCTAAGCCTAGACAAGGTAGATATAGACAATCAAAGCTTGTCCCCAGCGGCCTTGGGTGTGACTGACCTAGTTGGCGTTTTGATACAGGCAATCAAACACATTCTAGGTGACTCCCGATCGGTTGCCAGCTCACTGGGAGATGCAGTTATTCTAGCTATGTTGTTGTAATTTTTTTGAGAGAGAGGGGTGTTCTGGCTGTGTTGAGTAATAGAAAATACACAAGGGAATCGCGTATTTCTAGTTCATGTTGGTCGTACTTCCCTCTTCGTATTGCTGTTATCAGTAACAGAAAGGGCCGGTAACCCGGTTCAGAAAAAAATCTTGGCAGTACTTCATGAGTTTTTTGTGAGCCAGTGTGGATCGAACGGTTAACTAGTTAAACTGAGATACCAGTTAAAAACTGAAAAAAGATTTGTTGATTATAGATTAAAATATGGCATAGGGATAACTAACTCAACGAGATACAGAGTTGACAAGATGTTCAATATTATCCTATGGCTTATAGCCACTGTACAGTAACACCTCAATTTCTTTTGCCTGTAGTCATGATTGGGGATCATGAATTTGTGATCGTCTAACAACCATTTCAGACAACAAGGATCCCGTTTCATAACCCACCCCTTCCCCCAACCCCCCTCCCGAGGCGCAGCTGCTAGTGCTTACCAACCACCTTTTCCTCTTCTCTTTCCTTGTTGATTCTCCACAACCATCTTCCCATCTCCATTGTCATCTCCGGCGATGGTTGGCCACCATCATTGGCAAGCAATGGCATCGAAGCAAAGAACATCAAGAATTGAAAATTAAAAAAGAACAACTTGTCGAGGAAGGTGCCTCAGCCCTACCTCAAATTGTTGAAGATCATTTAGGCACCAGAAAGACCACCCCTGGCAGGAGGTCCAGGATGAAGACACCAAGCCCTAGCAGGAGATCCAAGTGATGGAGGTCTAGGACAAAGACACCAACCCTCGGCAAGAGGTCCAGGATGAAGGCACCACAAAGGTCATCTCTGGCAAGAGATCCGGGGTGACAAAAGTCTAGGACAAAGACACCAACCCCTGAAAAGAGGTCTAAGGTGATGGAGATCCAAGACGAAGACACCATCCTCTAGCATGAGATTCGAGGCGGTAGAGGTCCAGTTTACGAAGACGAAGATAAAGGGATGCTAGTACATGGTGCCTTACTAGACGTCACGTCGGTACAAAGGCATATGCTTGTAGGGATAGAGAGGAAATGACCAAAAGGTCATTGTTCGTATGATAAGACCAGGGGTAAAACCATAAGCTGCCTAGGGGTAGAATTATAACTTCGTGCTACACCCTCTCCTGCGTATAAGTAGGAGAATGCTCCACCAATTTGGGGTATGGAATATATGGGCAGTTCACTAATCTTATCTCGACTAAAAACTCTCAACACGACAAAGGTGTTGCACTTGTGCACCTTGTTCTCTCCCATTGCACACCGTAGTGACAAAATAGTCAACCAAGGGTGCCACAAGTTGTTGTCCGAGCAAGTACCCAGTGACAGTTGGTGCCATCTGTGGGGAGTGGGCAAGAAGTCACGTCAGGAAGGGTACAGACGGTGGCCACCACTCGAGGGCAAGAAGCATGGCTCCCAAAGTGAAGAAAGAAACCAAGAGGAAGTTTACAGGCAGCTCAGCCGCGTGTAACACAACCGCAAGCCGAGCGCATGCACGTATGGCGGACGTGGGCGAGATGTCCGCGCACACGGCCATTGACGATGTGCACACCCGGGGCAAAGGCCACCCCAACTGAGAATATCATGGAAGATGCATCTCGAGTCGCCCAGTGCTAGCTGTTGTTCCCGAAGCAACCTGACCCACTTAGCACTCTCGCTCTGGCTCCCCTCACGGTGCCAGTCCCTGTGACAGAGGTAGAAAGCCTACGACAGCAGGCAGAAGAGGTGGCTCATCATGCGATGAGCTCCGTGAACTTTGTCGCGTGGCTAAGTAAGAAGTGGTGCACGCGACGGCCAAAACTCTACGTGTGGCCGACCTCTACTAGGACAACTTGCACCGGGCGGATTCGAAGAACCATCCCATATACCCATAGGATAATCCCCGCCATGGACAATCGCGTGGTAACATCCCACGATGACATGCGCGCACAACTTACTCTAGGCGAATGCGAAGAACAATATTGTACCCTCAGAAGATAACTCCTACCATGGAGGATCGCGTGGTAACAACCCACAACGACACGCACGCAGAACTCACTCTAGATGGATGCTAAAAATCATCCGGCACCCTCTGAAGATAACCCTTGCTGTGGACGATCGTGTGTAACATCCCGCGATGACACGTGGGCACAACTCGCTCTAAGCGAATGCAAAGAACCATCCCACACCCCCGGAAGATAAACCCTGTCATGGACCATCGTGTGGTAACATCCCGCGAAGGCACACGTGCACAAGTCACTCCAAGCAAATGCGAAGAACCATCCTGCACCCTCGGAAGATAACCCCCACCGTGGATAGTGGCACGTTAACATCCCACGATAACACGCACATACAACTCGCTGCAAGCGGAGGCGAAGAACCATCCCACACCCTTAAAAGATAACCCCTGCTATGGATGATCGCGTGGTACATCCCACAATGACACGCATGCACAACTCGCTCTAGGTGGATGAGACGAACCTTTTTGCCTCCCCGAAGATAACCCCCATTGTGGATTATCGCATGGTAACATCCCGCGATGACACACGTCGACAACGCACTCTCGATAGATGCGAAGAACCATCCCGCACCATCGGAAGCTTACAATTGTCATGGACGGCCATGTGGTATCATCCCATAGTGACACACGCGTATTCAACTTTCCTTTGGGAGATGACATCTCATGGTGATGTGTCCACTAAACTTACCCAAAAGAATGAAAACCACAAGCGAATGTATTAAGATATACCAACTCACAAATGAACATGTGGACACATGAGTTGCACTACCCTGATTCAACGACAACACATAACATACAACGTCAACAGTGTAACATCAACAAACACCCCAAGAAACATCAACTGTGAGCTCAGTCATCATGAGGTCACTAGTTTTTTGATGGGAGACATATTATATGACACTGTTCGCCTTATTACACACAAGAAGCATAGAACACAAACAACAACAACCTGTTATGCACTCCTTGAATGGGAGTGGCACATAGTATTTCCAATAAATGCACATAAAGAATTATCACCAGCTAAACAATGCCCTGGATTATGTAGAGCGTTTGAGGTGAAGGACATCAAAGATGGCACGTTTCCCTCTTTAGCAAAGGACTTCGCCTTGGACAAATGACACACTCCCACGTGGGCATGCTCTAGAGTGCAACGTTTGAGTGACATCCATTCAAGGGGTCAAGTTCTGCGGAGCCCAGTGGACATCTGATGCCTTAACACAAGGCTCTGTAGTGAGTGCGACAAAGATCAAAATTACCACAGAGCAACACACCAAAGATAAAACATCCAAGTATCACGAAAAATTACAAATGATAAAAACGAGCAGCATGTGACAGCTCCATAAATAAGTAGCACCATGGAGTTTGAAAGGCAAGATAAACATCGACGCAGTAAGAACGTAACACCAAAAGTAGTGGTCATAGAGTCTAAATGGCTACACATAGCCAAAGGGCACACGAACATATCCTAGAGGACGTCGTGGGTCCCTGCCAGTCGCATTGTTAGGAAAGCTCACTCAAACACTAAGAACTTCACTAGGGCATTTGGGTGGAAGTCAGAGATCTCAAGACCGTAATATGCCAATACCTGTTGACAAAGCTGTTGGCAAGAAAGCTCAGCCTAGCGGTGGAACTGGTCCACAAACATGACGATGCGCCATTTACCTAGCTAGGCATCCTTCTTTTTGATATAGGGGCTTCGCTCCATGTGAACACATGTCCGATGGAATGCGCACCTATGCGATCAAGTCATTGATCGTCTCCTATGCCCACGGAACTCCACGCAGCTATGCCCATGGAACTCTACGTAGCTTTGTTCATGGTACTTCAGAGAACTACGTCGGCATCCCAATGGCGGTGGTGTGGGCACTGGTGGCAATGGCATGACTTCTTGGTCGGCAGGCTTTGGATAGGCATGCATGCGAGCTCCGGAGATCCACGGGCTCCGGGTCGACAGGACTCCGGCTGCGGCTGCGGGTTGCTCTAGACTTTGGAGCCACGTGAGTCCCGGCTTGTGGAACTCCGTGTGTACTCCAGCGGTGGAGCTACAAACGGTGGCATGGTCTCCGGTAGTAGCGGCGTTAGCTCCAATGGGGTGGCACGAGGTCCGGGTTGGCGGGCTCTGGACACACATGCGTGCAAGGTCTAGAAGAGAGAGAGAGAGCAGGGGATGAGAGTGGCAACGGGGAAAAGAAAGTGAGAGAAGAGAAGGGGTTGGCCCCCTTTTATAGCTCAGGCCTAGAACTCTAAAAAACTCAAGAAATAGGGGTTGGCCCTCTTGTTTTATTAGAGTAATTTCGGGAAACCCCGGAGAGGACCATAAGGTTTGCAAATTTAGGAAAGATTTCAGGGAAGGCGGGGGAACTCAACGGTAGTGGGAAACTCATGTGATGGCTCTGAAAAAAGTTTCGAGACACCCTGACTATTCTCGAGACGCGTATCGACTCCCACTCGGGGATTGTGCACCGGCCCAAACAGGCGTTTCTCACCCATTGATACCAGCAAGGGGCTATGTCGAGGATCGAGACTCTTGTCCAAGAGATCTATCCTGCAAAACTTGTTAGTTTTTCATAGAATCTTGGTTTCAACGCTAGAATCCCTTGGGATTATGAGAATGCAATGAACTATGTATTGATCAGTAGGAATTGTGTACAAGAGATGTAGTTACCAAGTTGTTTCGTATAGGAAAACTTTGTGCGAATGTGTCTTCTATTCGGTGATTGTGTCATCATCCTTCCTTCCATGGCACGAATACTTTTATATTAAGACAACTAGCAGTTGCTTGTCTCTTGGGGCCAACTGCTGTTGAGGCGAGAAGCATCAAGATGTCTCCACTGTTGAGTTAGTCCAAGATAGGTGGAGAGAGTGCCGTGAAAGATTGGGCCTTAACAACAAATCAACTCCTCACCTCGAGGGATTGGTCCTCATCAATTGGGACCATTCGAAGGATCATGACTCACGTGGGTAACTGCTCCCACGACCTCATGGAGGTTGTGTGCAGGGAAGGACTCTTGTACTAGTCCTATTTAAACTGAGCCTGGTAGGAGGTGCTATGCTAGACAATAGAACTTGATCGATGACCTGGTCAATGATTGTCGTCGAGCAGGGGGAGGCCTCGGCCCTACCCCGAATGGATGAAGATCTTTTAGTCACCACGAAGACAATTCCTGGCAAGAGGTCCGCGGTGATGAAGGTTCAAGACGAAGACACCAACCCCTAGCAAAAGGTCTGGGTGATGGAGGTCTAGGACAAAGACACCAACCCCTAGCATGAGGTCCAGGGTGAAGAAGGTATATGACGAAGACATCAACCCCTGACTGGAGGTTTGGGGTAACGAGAGTCCAAGATGAAGGCACCACGAAGGCCACCATGGCGGGAGGTTTGGGGTGATGGAGGTCCAGATGAAGACACCAACCCCTAGCAGGAGGTCAGAGGTGACCGAGGTCCAAGACGAAGACACTAACCCCTGCAGGAGGTCCATGACGGAGGTCCAAGATGAAGACGAAGAGTAACGGGACGCTAGTACTAGGTACCATACTAGATTTTACGTCGGTACCAAGCCATATGTTTGTAGGGGTAGAGAGGAAATGACCAAAAGGGCCTTGGTTGTATGATTAGATCAAGGGTAAGACCATAAGCTACTTAGGGACATAATTCTAACTTCACACTACACCCTGTCCTGCCTATCAATAGTAGAGCACTCCCCCATTTCGAATACGAAATATACGAGCAATTCACTAATCCTATCTAGACAAATTAAAACTCTCGGAACGAAGAAAGGTTGGCCTCATGCACCTTATTCTCTCCCGATGCACATCCGGGTGACCAAATGTCAATCAGGGGTGCCACAAGTTGCTGTCAGGGCGAGTACCCAGCAACACAACTTTTGACCTATTTTTCTACAACTTTTTTTTGCATAAATCTAACTATCAACCATTGTTTAATGACCTTTTCATATCAAAATCCAAATTTCTAACCAATAAACTAAATCGTTGCATTGTTAGAAATATTACTGACTTTATAAATTAGTTAATCCAACTTTCAACACCATTACAGCTTTCAATGTACAAGAACCAAAACTTTCTAATTGATGAACTAGAGCTTCCATTTAACAGTAAATTAACTATCTACAAAAACACTACGAACTTTCAAATTAACAAAATCTCAAATTCAGATCATTCAACACAAACTTTTCGATTTGCAAATTGACCTTACAACTTTCAAATGTGAAATCACAGGTTTTAATACCGGAAAGAACAATTTCCAACTCAGAGGAAAAGAATTCAAAAGTCCCTAGATTGTTGCCTCTACCTCCTCATGCGGCGGTGTCATGCCCTGGAACAGCTTCGGGAGCATGGCGCCACACGAGTAGCACTGGAGGACGAGCGTGGTGACGCAGGTAGTGTGGGGCCGAGAGGGAGGAAGAAGGAAGATGGAGAGGAGGCGGTGGAAATAACAACATAGTGAGGACCAGGGAAGAGAAGCGAGAGACCGTGAGGTTTTGTTTGACCCATACTTCACTACAAGAAATTCGCCGATCTACGACGGTGTATTTTCGTCATAGAAAATCGATAAAATCGTCATTAAGTATTGTCTGTGACGATCCTATGACGAAAAAGGATCGTCACCGATTGAGCGTAGCTGATTACATTCGGTGACGATGCAGAGATTTTCGTCATAAACTTCGTGACGAAATCTTTTTCGTCATAGATTTCGTGACGAAATCTTTTCGTCATAGATGGAGTAAAAATCGTCACTAGCTTACTGCTACGATGGCGCCACGTCATACTAAAATTGTCACAAGCCACGTCGACCATTACCAATTCATACATTTAAACAACAAAACAATTACCAGTTCAGAAAGGTCGCATATCTCATTTCTAACTCGATAGAGACATAGTTCACATCACAAGTCGGTAACATACCACACCACCAGAAAAACCAAAAGACCCCTTCCAGCTACTAAAGCCAACAGTTCACATCAACTCACACATTACAACGTGACGACCTTTTGCCCAACAAGGAAGTTCACAAATTAAAACTAGAGTAACCTGACAATCCAGCTCCTCCTGAGAATCCAGTAGTTGTCGAAGCTCATCTTTCCCTTGTCTCTCCCTTTCAAGTTCTGCCTGAAGTTCTTGCACACGTGATTGTACACTGAAAGCAAGAAACCAACTTGTGCTAGTTCAGATTTGTCAGCTAGGGCATGTTTACACCATCTCTGAGTCTACTTATTTGCTTACTATTGAGCTGACCTGGTAATTATGGAATACTGGGGTCATTAGCTAAATAATACATGTATTTTTGCATTGTTCATTTTAATGAAGTGGTTAGACGGGCTAGATACTGGTTAAAAGGGGATCTAGGGCCTAAACCTCACTAACAGCTAATGGTCACAATGAGTGATCTTCTCCCAAAACGTCAGGTACTGTAATCAGCTTAAACATATAAAAGAATGCAAAGCATTTCAGATACAAGCATCGTCTTTAGCTAGCAAGGATCCAATGTAGCATCTGTCAGTCTACATATGCAATCATATATGCACTTATCCCCACAACTTAAATAAGCATCTATTCCTATCAAGCTATACCTTTCTCTAACCTCTGTTTCCTCAGATGTATTCATCAAGGAATTAAGCTAAAGAGAAAAGCAGGAGGTTTGTTCCGATCAGTCTTTCATTCAATAATTGACATATACTTCGAGCCTTAAACCTAAGCATATGAGCATATCTCGCTGATCAGTGCATAAACATGATCAATGACCAGGGATCAAAATGAAGAAAGGCGACCATAGCTCTAACAGAGATCATTCAACCTAGCATACCAAAGTGCTTAGCAAGGAGCAAGTACCGCATCTGTTCTTATCAATTAAGGAGCATATGTAGTGAATTGTGCCCCAACCACCACAAATTTCAAATTCCCATCACAGCTAGTCAGCCAAAAGAACCCTAGAACAGAGGAGAGGGGAGTGGGGAGTAGCTCACCCTGTCGGTGGCAGCGCTCCGGCGACTTGGTGGTCGGCGTAGGGGAACCACAAGGAGGCGAGGGCGGCGTTCAGCGGGAGGACGAATGGTGAAGCGGCGACAGCTTCACCAGGGCGAGGCGGACGGATCTGGGCGGGGCGGAGCACCGGCTTGAGCCCGGGGCTACAGCGGACGGCGGCCTCGGGCGACTGGACGGCAGGGCGAGGCAAGGAGGCCGGCCGGCGGTGCAGCCAAGGGCGGCGGCGAGGGAGGCCCTGCGGTGGAGTTGGGGGCGCGGCGGGGAGCGGCGGGGGAGCCGGAGCTCGGGAGGGCCGGCGGCGGACCTGGGCGGCGGGGAGCTCGGGCGAGCAAAGGGCGGCGCGGCGCTGGTGGGAAGCGGCACGGCACGGGGAGGCGCGGCAGAGGGAGGCGCGGCAGCAGCCCGGTGGAGGCGCCGGTGGAAGGGGGCTGAGCCCTGGAGGCGAGCGGCGCCGGCGGCCTGGCTTGGGCGGTGGTCGCCGGCGGTGGCCAGGGGCGGCGGCGGCCAGGAAGAGGAGGCGGCGGCTTGCCCTAGAGGCAAGGCGGCGGCGGAAACCCCAAAGGGGAGGCGCGCGGTGTGAAAGGGGGCTGGGGTGGCCGGCTGCCCCCTGGCCCCATTTAGGGTTAGGGTTTCTTTTATATATATATATATGTTTATTTTATTTCTTTTTGTGATTAATCTGGGCCGTCGATTAAAATACACCCTAGATCGAGCGTCCGGTATCCGATCCATGAAAGTTAATATTTGGTTTCGATTAACTCGACGACACGGACATTGCTACGGAGTCTGATCGTCCATGCGAGGGTTGGACTTTAAATTAAATTTTTTTCGTTATTAAAATACTTAGAATACATGAGAGATCGATTGACAAATTATTTATTTCTAATAGAAATCGGCGATGCATGAGGTCTAAAGATGCATGTGATTTTAATCTTTGAGCATATTTTAATGCAATGCATGAGATGATCCAATTAAGGTTAAAATTTTATTTTAGTCCATACATTATCACTTTAATGCATAATTTAGAGACGGATAAAGTGTTTATGACGATTCTGCTTTAGGTTCTTGTGACGTTTTTAATGTAAATCGTCACAAAACTGCACGGCTACAGCCAACCACCACTGCTCTATGACGATTTTGCTACATTCGTCATTAAAAGGTAAAAATCTATGACGAAATGTGGCATTGTCATAGAATTTTCGTCATGGATCAAAGAATTTCTTGTAGTGCTTTTAGCTAGTGGCTGGTGGTTCACACGGGATAGATACTAGAAACGGTCTCCTGTGAATTACTGAGTTTGGTCATGACATATATGAACTATATTTACGAGAATCATTCTTTACGTTCAAACCTGCCGACGGTTAATTTTGACCGCGTCGTTTCTCACCATGTGGAGCCCACCTTTGTCCTCGCATGCATGGCTCCAGCATCCAAGCACATGCACGTTTTCACCATGTGGTGCCCACCTCTGTCATCCCATTCATAGCTCTAGGAACATGCACGGTATGCATATGGCTCTTATTGAATTGTGATCATGTGTTACGCTCTAAATTCTCAAATTCTTTTCCTTTTCTATTTTTGAAGCTGAAAGTCTTGCATTTTTTGTACATACACTGATTAGCAAAGCTTTTCTCTATAATAAAAAAGTAGATTTTGGAAATCAATGACCCAGATAAACTAAGTTGATTTTTTGACTCATGGCCACGTGATTAAAAATTTTAATTCTTTTCTTACATTTATTCTTTGGGTTAATTGTCTGAAGTTTAAACTAACCGTTCAATCTAACATAAAAATTTATAATTTTCAAGTTGAAAGCTTGGAATTCCGAGTAGAAAGTTTGTAGCATTTTTCGTATAGAATTAAAGGTCATACGTAATAGTAGTCGAAAGCTCGTAGCGTTCGAATAGAAAGCTTGTACTATTATCCGGGTAGAAAGCACGTAGTGATATAGTTGAAAGCTCGTAGTGTTCGAATAGAAAACTGGTATTATTGTCTGAGTAGAAGGAAAGCTTGTAGTATTATCCAAGTGGACAGCACGTAGTGACCTAGTTGAAAGATCGTAGTGTTCAAGTGAAAAGCTGATAGTATTGTCCAAGTAGAAATTGGATAGTGTCCAAGTTGAAAGCCCGTAGTATTTGAGTAAAAAACTTATAGTACTATCTAAGTAGAAAACTCACAATATTGTTTGAGTAGAAAGATCATAGTGTACAAGTAGTATTGCTTGAATAGAAGCATACGTGCGTAGCTCTGAGTACAAGAGAGAAGTAACTAATGAAAAATAATGAATCCATGTATGTTGAAGGACAGGGTATAGCGAGAGACATTAATTTGTGTCAGTGAAAAAAAGAAAAATAGATATAGTACCTTGCTGACTATTTGTTTATCATGACGCAAGCCGAAAAGGCAAACTTGATCGATCACGTATGAGATGGGTTGCGCACAAAATGAAAAATTGAATAAGCTGTTCAGACACAACCTTTGGGCTATTCGAATCAACCACGCTGAACGGGCTAAGAGGTTGACCACGAATTACCGCCCCCCCTATATTTAAATTACTTAATGAATGAACAAAACCTCTCCATGGTTACCTTGAAATATAGAAATTTAATGACCTTCTGTAGTAAGTTCACCGTAGGAAGAGGAACTCATTTCTGTTGAACTCGCTCAAACTTGGAAATCACACCTTTCCGCGCTGGTTGCTTCGCAAGAACAGCAGCGCACAAACCCTCCCGGCTCCCCGTCTCTGTTTTCTGTAGGATCGGGACGACCTACAGATCGACCCGCTGCCTCCGTATGATCCAGTACCAGACGACGTGCATCTCTCCCTTTTGGCCCACGCGCCATGCTCTCTTGCACAGTCACGGGGGTGACGCCATCGCGCTCGCGACGTCGACCTTCGCGGCCGCACCGAGATCAACAGCATGGTCGCTTAGCCCCTGCGCCTGCTGGATGCGTGAACCTTGAAACTCGTGCGACCCCACAGCGGTGTAGGCCGCGCCAGATGCCCACATGTTCATCCCGGCCTTTGTTTTTTCTTGCGCAGTTCCGCTGCGAGCGTCGCGATCAGGTTAGGCATTGTTGAGCTGGGAGTGGGACTGGGAGTAGATTGCGTGATCTTATACGTGTAGCCATGACCACGACCTTGTCAATATACTGGCAGACAACATTGAGAGTTCCATACTGTAGAATCCCGTGATCTTGTGCCCGCAATAGAGAAAACTAGAAATGCTTTAGGGCTCTTTGGATTAATATATTCCCAATGAAAGTTTGTAAAATCTTAATCCATAGGATTTTGCCCATATAGATTTGACGTTCTTTAGATATATCAAAGGAAATAGACCATCAAAAGTTCTATAGATTACTTTCCTACACCCTAGTCAATGTGGGGAGAAAAATCTGTTATTTGGCAACTGATCCCATATTTATTTGATTAAACTGGTCACAACATAGAACTAGTGGCTGATGTGCTTAGTAGACTAACCTACCCTAGCCATGCAAATTCGATACATGTGACTTAGTAATCGATGATCTGCCATTTCTATGAAAAGTAATTGGATTGTGGGTATGTGTGTTTCACTACCTCAGAAAACACTTCTACTACATCACCATTACTGACAGGCTCTAGGAGACCCGTCGCTGATTAGAGCAAACACTGACCTATAAGAACGCACCCATCAGTAATTGTGACGCAGAACACGGGGGAGCAAACTTCTACTGACGGGCACAAGATACGCCCGTCAGTAGAAGTAGGAACAGTAGACAAAATTTGGGCAAAAAAATATCACTGACAGGCCTGAAACTCTGCTCGTCAGTAGTTCTGTTCTACCACTGACGGGCGAGAAAGTGGGCCCGTCAGAAAATATTCTGGCCCGCTAAAAGCTCACCCAAGCCCGCAATCCCTTTCCGTATAAAAAATCTCCTGAACTGGCCTCCCTATCTCCTGACTTCACCCGTGCGCCCCTTCTCCTAATCCTCTCCCTATCTCCTGACTTCACCCGTGCGCCGCCGCCGCCGTCGTGAAGCACCGCCGCTCCTCACCCGGCTCTGGCCCGTCCCCACCGGATCTCTGTCCCGTCCCCCGCCGGATCTCTGTCCCCAGCGCTCCTCCTCCCGCCGCCCCGGGACAGCCCGCTCCTAGGCCGCCGCCGCCCTGGAACTCCAGATCCAGCGGCCCTGGCCTCCTCCCCGACCAGGTCCCCCACCGCTCTCCATCGCTGCCCCCCATCTCCCCGTCGCTCTCCTCGCTGCCCCCCATCTCTTCCCCTGCACCGTCACCCCCATCTCTTCCACAGGTGGATCAAGGCACGGACGAGGTCGCCGTGCTCGGCGAGCCACGGGTCTGCTGCAGAGAGCACCCACCTGAGGGCTGCGACGGGGAGCGGGTGCTCCGGGGCGAGGCAGTCGAAGGAGAAGGCGACGGCGAGGCAGGCCCCGGCGAGGTCGTCGAGGCAGCGGTGGTACGCCCCGGACGTGGCCGACCCGATCACGTCCACCGTGGAAGTACACGACGATGGCAGCGGATCCGGGCTGGGGCAGTGGCGGCGGTGAGGATGGCGTGAGGAGGAGCGCCGTGGCAGCGGCGGGACCGTGGTGGTGGTGCGGGCCTGGCGGGCTAGGGTTGAGTCCTGCCGGGCCCGTGTTTTTTTTGCTCGCTTTGTGCATCTCCACTGACGGGCATGTTGCCCGTCAGTGGTGGCGAGCACTCCACTGACGGGTGCTTACCGACGGGCCGCCTGCCCGTCAGCAGAGGCGGTTTAGCGCCCGTTAGTGGAGGTGTATAGCGACGTAGTGTTTGAGACTGATCTAATTGGTAACAAGAAGTTGATTGGATAAATAGATAAAAATTTGAGTGACCAGTAGTGATCTCCAAGCAAAATCGATGTTGTTGGGTTAACCTAGTCATGTTGTTCGATGAATGAAGATCAAATTGATTTGGAGTAATTACATATGCATTAGGGGATTCCTTGAAAAGCTTAATGATGCCATAAGGATTTGGACAAATATTGTGATTTCTAGTATGGTTAATGATTATTGGTAGTGATTAGGATTTGATCAACAAGTGGATGATCTCAATAGATCATAGAAGATTGAACTGACCAACTTGGTGTAATGCTTAAATCTTTGAGCTAGATATTTGGATCGATTGATTTTGGTGGAATCAGATTCTATAGAGTGATCATAAAAAAATTGGTGGATGGAAAGTGTCGCGGGGATTTCGCGGCAATACTCATTTTTATGGATCGGGGGGCGCAAGAGGGTGATTCAGGCGGGTTCACACAAGCAATTTTACCCAGGTTCAGGCCCTCTAATGGAAGAGGTAATACCCTACTCCTGCTGAATAGATTACGGGTCTTGTGTGAAAGATTACAGAGAAATGGCTATTGTTCTTGGCTAGAGGAAGAGGATGGCACGGATATTCGATCGTCTATCCTCCCGTGCATGGGAGCCCTAGCCTCGCCTTATATAGGTCTGGCGAGGCGGGTGTTACAGGTGCTTACTCGGCCAGTTGCTTGGCTGCAGTAATTGCATAGTTAAGGTGTGCCTTAACTCTGCTTAATTCGCCGAGTAACGTCTTCGCCGAGTAACGCCTGCCTTGATGTCATTGTAACGTCCGCCTTGATGGAGTCGTAACCCCTGGTCTTGATGGCACCCGGACGTTGCTTTCTGAGTGGGCTTCGTTTGGCCCGCCAGCCGAGTGGGTCTCCGTGGGACACCTGGGCTTGATGGGCCGACTCCCCGTCCTGGGCCTACTCGAAGGTGTTCCCTCCGTCAGTAGCCCCCGAGTGCTTCAGGGTCTTGATGCAGACGTCGACTGGAGGGCGAGTTGCGTGCTCTCGAGCTAATAGCGAAAAATTCTCGGTGATACCCGTGTTTCCCTACTGAGGGAATCGGCTAGTGGCCTGCTGAGAGGCGTATCATGAATTCCGGGTGATTTCAACCAGCGTCTGGGGCTTATCCGAGTTGATCGTTGCCAGCTTGTGACCGTAGGGGGAAACGCTTTCGAAAATCAACATCGGAACTGAGTCTTCGAACTTCGGCATTGGGCTCTATGTCAGAGACCACTTTATGCTACTGGGGATGCCGAGTCCGTCCTTAGCTCGGGTGTTGCCGAGTGACCTGCGAACCCTGTTGGGTCAGTCATCGACACCCGTTCGCAGAGCCGGTCTGCATTCATGCGGCGCGATCGATGCGCCTTGGGATTGCCTGTGGGAGTCGGTGCGACTTTTGGGCCATGACTCGGCGGGCCGAGTCTGGTCCCGTGCTACGTCACCCGTCCTGCCAACA
>JAGXJF010004632.1:0-79919 GCA_019208055.1 Stipa capillata
GTTGGAAATATGCCCTAGAGGCAATAATAAAGTTGTTATTATTCTATTTTCATGTTCATGATTAAGTTTATGTTCTATGCTAAAATTGCATTGGTTCTTGAATATGAGATTCAGAGGAAAACCTAATTGCATGTGTGGAATAATAAACACCATTCAGATCCCTAGTCAGGCCTCTGGACTAGCTCATGTATTGTTGATGATCTTGTTTTCCTGATCATGGGCATTGTTAATATAACAAGGATGCCGGCAATAATGGGAACACATTGTTAGGGTAACAATGGTGTTGGATAGACCCCTTATGAGATACTGCGAGATCACTTCGTCAATATGTTGTCAGTATCTTCTCATGATGTGTTAACGTTTACTTGCGTCCTTAGACCATGAGAATACCATAGACCCGGATACCGGATGGTTGCTTTGGGGTCATCAAACGTTACGCCGTAACTGGGTAATTATAAAGGTGACTTCCAGGTACACCAGAAAGTATATAGTGGTTCTAGATATGTCAAGACTGGGATTTGCCCATCCAGCGATGGAGAGATACACTCTGGGCCCACTCGGTATTACGGTGTCCAGCATCACCTGGCCAGGTATTGTGACTAAAAGGTTAGTCACGGGGATACCGGAATACGGAAACGAGAAAAGAGTACAAACCGGTAACGAGGATAACTAGGTATGGTGATCAAGGAGTTGATCACAGGGATACCGTCAAAGTCTCGCCTCGGGTTGTGTAATGTATCGTGAGGCAAAAGGAATTGTATGCGACAATACAAGGTTTGCTCGATAAAGATCTTCGATGATATGTGGGAGTCGTTATGGGTGTCCAGATCCCGCTGACGATTATTGACCGGAATGTATTCCGGACATGTCCACATATACTCGAACCTATAGGGTCACACGCTTAACGTTTTAGCGACATTTAGGAATGCTACGATTTATGGAGAACGAGAGAGAAGGGTTCCGAAAGTGTTTCGGATGATCTCGAAAGTGTTCCGGGAGGTCCCGGATGGTTCCGGTGATGTCCGGAAGTGTTCCGGAAAGTATTGGAAGGTTCTAGAAGGTTCTGGAAGGTTCTAGAAGGTTCTGGAAGGTTCTAGAAGGTTCTGGAAATTCTAGAAGGTTCTGGAAGGTTCTAGAAGGTTCTAGTGGAGTTGGACTCCAACTCCAACAGGGTGTCCCTGCTGGAGTAGGACTCCACCTGCCTAGGGAGAGCTGCCCCAACCCCTATAAATAGAGGGGCAGGGCACCTCAAAGGGTATCCCAAGCAGCCCCAGAGGCAGCCCTAGTCCCTTGGACTAAACCCTAGGCCGGCCATCTCTAGATTGGCCACAGCCTTCTTTTTCTCTCTCTTCTAGATTGGATCTAGTACAGCTGCCGGCGCGCTGCTGCTTCTCCTTCTCGTAGATCCCTGCTGTTCTTGTGTTCTGGTCCACACATTACGGCGGTGTCACTGATCCGGTACGCGTGGATACCTCGGAGACGTCGTATACTTCGGCGTTTGATCGGGCGAACTATTCACGAGGAGATCGCTCTCGCGGCTGGGAGGTATAACCTAGCTGCGGGAGTCTGCGGACTTCATCGACATCAGTCAACTTCTCCGCTGCATTGACGTGATCGTCGAAGGTATGATATCGTTACCTACACCTCGATAGTGTTTCTTGGTTTGGTTCGTGCGCGGAAAAATTTTGTTTTGCGTAGCGCGTTCCCCAACAATCGGCCTCCTCATCGTCATCTTGCGCAATGCCCGCTAGATCTTCCTGCTCCATAGCCTCTACCAACTCTTCGAATTCCTCAGCTTCATCTGCCCGCCCAGTAGGACCATGGTTAGATCTAATTCCGCCCAGATCACTGCTTCACAATAACCATCGGCTCCGTAATGTGTTATCCCTTATGCTGATGCACTTACATGATCTTTTTCATACCCTCTAGAAAGATACCCCGTTAGATCTTTCGCAACAGCTTGCACTAAAGCAACAGGCTCATCCTTACGACCGCTGTAGACCCTAAGCCAAGAACTCCACTTCTTCGTTCTGTCAATGACATCAGATCCCAGCGCAGGGAACTTAAGGACATTGTAAACACAGCTTGAATGCTAACGCTATACTTGTCCGTATCAAGACCAAAGCTACGGGTGAACCAGTTTTTAGCTTCTCTAATGTTCATCGACTCAGGATTTTGCAGAGGCAATACAGTGTAACTGAATGCACTAAGATCAACTCCATACGAGTTTGTCCTCACTTCTCCAGGACCATAGCAAATCTTGAATCTCACTATATCAGACATTTCAGTCATTCGTAACATCATTTCGTAAAATTTACAATGAGATGCTATACCTATGTTCAAGATATAGGAGACTCCTAATATATAGCTACATATACTGAACTAATCTATAATAATAAAACTAGGTTTACGACTATTTCTTAACTATGTAGTCCGCTTCTATTATTCTAAAATCATAGTCCACTTCTATTTCTTCTATATTTTTCTAGTTCTGTATAACTATTTCCTAAAATCGTCAACTATATGATCAAATCGTGACATATGCGATCATCGATGGAATTCAATTTCTAAAACGCCGCAGGTAAATTATTCTAACACCTTATATACCTAACATATTAATATTATTTCTACCACAAAGCTACCATGCTAATACTAAGCTACACAAGACAAAATTCTGTAATTAATAAACTAAATTGATAAATTTTTTCGAAATTAGGGTTTACCTAACCGACGAAAAAACCCGCAACGCCTCCTCTCCTCTTCTTCCTTCTTCCTTCTTGTCTTCTTCTCTTCCTCTCCTCTTCTTCCTCCTTCTTCTCTTCTTCTCCTTCCTCTTCTTCCTCCTTCTCTTCTTCTCTTCTCTTCTCTTCCTCTTCTCTTCTTCCTCCTTCTCTTCTTCTCTTCTCTTCTCTTCCTCTTCTCTTCTTCCTCCTTCTCTTCTTCTCCTCCTTCTCTTCTCTTCCATCCTCTCCTCTCTCTCCAAAGCCGCGCCACCGCCCGACGGCCTCGCCGCCGGCCGCCGCGCTCGCCTCGCCGCCGGCTGCCGCGCCCCCGCTGCTGCCCTCGCCTCCAAGCCATGCCGCCGCCGCCGCTCGCCTCCAACCGTGCGTGTGTGCGCGTGTGTTGCCGAGACCGAGTCGGGGTGTTAAATGCCGACTTGGCTCAAATCGGCCAACCAGTTGCCAACTAGCTACAAGTCAGCCAACAGGTTGCCAACTTGAGCCAAGTTGGCCAATGAGCTACCGACAAGAGGAGCGAGTCGGCCCAGGGGTTGCCGACTTTCTTTTCGACTAGTTAGTGGCCGACCGAGCACATAGTCGGCCACTGATTTGCCGATTACATCGACCGGGTGTTATTTTTGAAATTTTCCAATTTTATGTTGTACTTCTGTGATACACGGGAAAAAATAATATTTTAAAAAAATTCGGAGTTTCATGATGGAACCATTCCATATGATCCACGCAAGCGTGGCTTCTCTGCTCACTTCCAGGAACATGGTGAGCCCACTTCGCATGAGGACGCGATGGCTGTTCCTGCGTGGTGACAGGCCATGCACGAGGAGTACGCGACGTTGCTCCATAACAAGCCATGGAATCTGGTTCCACACCGCCCCGACATGAAGAAATGTCGATTGTCGGTGGGTGTTCAAACATCACGCTGATGGCACGGTTGAGCATCACAAGGCTCGCCTTGTCACCAAAGGTTTCCATCAGTGGCACGGTATAGATTATGTAGACACTTTCTCACCTATTGTCAAAACCTGCCATAGTACGCCTAGTTCTTTTTGTTGCAGTCTCGTGAAAAAGGCCTTTCTCCATGGTGTGCTTCAGGAAACGGTTTACATGTCCCAGCCTCCAACTTTCATGATCCGCATCAACCACACCACGTCTGCAAGCTCGAGAAGGCCATCTACAAGCTGAAACAACTTCCCCGAGCCTGGTTTGATCGTCTTAGCTCCAAGCTTGGTGAATTTAGGTTTGTATCGTCTTCTGCCGACACCTCCCTATTCATCATGCGAGACAAAGGTGTGATCACATATACTCTTGTGTATGTTGATGATCTCATCATAACGAGCTTTTCTCCATCTGCCATTGATTCTCTGTTGGTGCAACTTAATCACCATTTTGCCATCAAGGATCTGGGCACCCTCCATTTCTTCCTGGGCATTGAGGTTGCTTTAGATCCAGGGGGGATTGCTCTCTCCCAGCACAAGTATACTCGTGAATTACTGCAATGCACCAATATGGAGAAGTGCAAGCCAGTGACCACACCACTGTCGGCTTCAGAGAAATTTTCAAGACATGTCGGCACACTTCTGTCATCTAATGATGTAACTAAGTACCGAAGTACCGTCGGCACCCTTCAATACCTGACAATTACAAGGCCGGACATCACGTTTGCACTTAATAAAGTACTCCAAACACTGATTGACGTCCACTGGGCTGTTGTCAAAAGGGTACTGAGGTTTTTGAAATTCAGTAGCACTGATGGACTGCGGATCTCTCGTTCAATCGCTGCTACTTAGCGCCTTTTCGGACGACTGAGCAGGAAGCGTTGATGATCGCAGGTTCACAGGTGGATTCACTGTCTTCTTGGGTGATAACTTGGTGTTTTGGAGTGCCAGGAAGTAGCCCACAGTCTCCCGATCAAGCACGGAGTCAGAGTATAAAGCAATGGCAAACACAACCACAGAGCTGATCTGGGTTCAGTCAGTTTTGTGAGAACTTGGGACTGTTCAATCAAGGGCCCCAATCTTGTGGTGTGATAACCTGGGAGCTACTTACCTCTTGGCAAATCCGATATTCCACACAAGAACTAAGCACATTGAAGTCGACTTCCACTTTGTTCGTGAACGTGTTGCTCAGAAGGCGTTGGAGATTCGGCACATAAGCTCTCGTGATCAGGTGGCGGACATTTTTACCAAAGCACTTTCAGTTGATGTGTTCAACAGGTTGCGATCCAATCTCAACTTGATCTCATCGAAATTGTGATTGAGAGGGGCTGTTGAAGTAGTTAGAATCCTATGGAGACAAGTTAGCCTAACAAACTCTGTTGTAATCAGTGTCGTAATCCTAACCAAGTCTAATACGTTGTAAGCTCTAAATCAGATATATATATATGTATATACATGTATGAGATAAGCCGCTTGGTTCTCAGCGTGCGATACACATCTGTCAATCCTCTCTCCCGTTTCGTTTGACACGTCTGACGTGGACGGAGAAGGAAACCGCGTAGTGTCCGGCGTCGACGGAGAACACGTCCGTCTACCCATCCTCTCTCTTCTTCCTTTCTTCTTGCAGTAGTAACGGACTGGATAGTAAATTTAGGGGAGAAGAAATGATGCAGCGGATAGTTAATGTTTTTGGGGATTTGCAGACGGCTAATACTGTGGGAAAAAAAGATGCACTTAATATATGGGGACGGAGGGTAATTCATTTGTGTGTTGTGTTGAGTTGAGCAACAGGAGAGTGATTGCGAGTGTGTCCCAGTCGCTGCACGATGAAGCAAAAAGAGAAAGAAATCAGAAGATGAAGCAGCACGGGACAAATTAGAAGTCCCCTAGCTGTTTGCGCCTGTGCACACCTACAAGAACTGGCACCAGCCTCTCTGCATTCACTCCACCTCCCTCTCCTCTCAATTTAACCCCTCCTCGCTCAACCGAGCACACCAAGGCAACACCAAAGAACGACGGATTGCTCGCCGGAGTGCCTTCTCCCTGGACACAGGTGAGCATTCAACTTCGCCACCCAAATTTGCCGTGCGTGGCGAGTCAAGGGCCAAGCTGTGTTCTTCATTTCTTTTCCACCTATCCTTTGCTAAAAAATGCCCCTTTTTCTCGTGTCCACAGACGCCGGGATACAGTCACGCCGCCACCGGCATGCCGCCATATCTATCTGCGGTGGCTCATCTTCCTCCTCCGTCCGCACCAGGGTAAACAGTCCTCCGCTGCCGCGCCGTGCCACCTCCACCCACGACCTCCTCCTCGCGCACCACCGCCGCCAGCCCTCGCTCCCGGTCATCGACCTCATCAAGCGCGACGGCAAATTCTACGACCGCCATATCTTCGTCTTCCGCGACGCCGGTGCCAATCGCAAGCTCTGCCGGTCCGTCCTCTGGTACCCTGACCCCCGCCCCAACATAGACAGCCCCGTGATCCACGCTTCCTTTGATGGTCTCCTCGTCGTGTCCTGCCGTGAGCGCGAGGGACTATTCGACGTCTGCACTCCGGTCACCCGGCAGCGTGCTCCCCTACCGCTGCTCCGTGAACCAAGCCATGGCCAACCATTTACAAGCATCCGCATAGCCAGCTTCTACCAGCATCACACATCCGGAGAATACCGGGTGCTCTACTGGATCTGGACGTACGAACGACGAGGGGGATTAATTCGGAGCCAATTCCTTCGTCCTCACAGTGGGGGACTCGACAAGCCAAAATGCACCGGACAGCCACCAATAGAATCGGTACTACTGAAGGGGCTGATTTGTACTTATAATGCACCGGCCTCAAACGCGGCAGCCTGCATTGGGGACTAGGATGGCACTACAACGCAGTCAGTAACATAATGGTGTTCGACACAGCGGCCGAAACATTCCGGTGGATGCGCCGGTTGGGCCCTTGGGCGTCGTTGTTAGAGATGGACGGCGCGCCTGCCATGTGCACCAGTCGTGACGGCATCTTTATAGATATCTCGGTGATGCAGGACTATGATGCGGAGGTATGAGCTTGCAAGCACCGGATTACCTGTCGGCGGTGGACGCGTCGCCGCCTCTTGATTTAACAGCGAGACCTGGCGGCGGTGTACGCAAGATTGCTACGCTCAACGAGTGTGAGTTGCTGATCGAGCTTCATGGACGTGTTCTGCATTGTGATGTTTATGGTAAGTTTTTAGGAAACGCGGGATACGACGAAGGCGAATACAACTGTATGCAGATTACTTCGAATCGCTTCCAGGAGAACATTATTCCACTTCCATTCTTTAATATACGAGCATATGAGAAGAACGAGATGCAACAAGATGATGGTGAGGAGAGGCATTATTCCATATGGCCATATAATGCAGTGCTTCTTTTTAATAACCCACAATCTCGGAGTTTCTATGCTATACTAGTAAAACTGGACATTTTGGTTGGTGAAGGTAGCATCTTTGCGATCATCATACGGTTAATGTTGCAACCAATGGATAATCTATGCTATAGTGCACACTTTTTGCTCCATTTGCTTTCATTCTGGTCTATTTCCTTAATTTCTTGAACCTGACTTAGATGAGCGAAAAGAAATTCATGCAAATTCCTGAAGCTTCAAAATGTGCCAGGGTAGTATTGAGCTCAACTACAAGATGTGAATGCTGACATTACGCAATGCTCTTCTGTGCAATCTGAAATGTTAATTGCACCCTTCTGCCATGTGCAATCTGAAGAGTCGTTTTGGTCGTAAGTTGTTGATGACAGAAGTATTATTAGACTAGTTTTGGAAGAATACCCTAGTATCCTCTTATAACTTGATTTGATAGTCGTTTTTCATCTACTTAGAGTAATATCAAATGAAAACTTGGCTTCATGCAAAATAGCCCACGACTATCCCTTCTTGATACCAATTACATTTACTACTATTTTTATGTGTGAACATTGATATTTTGTGCAGAGGAGATCATCCTTCAAAGGATGGCTTTTTTATAGAGGATCGAAGCTAACAACGAGTAGTCGTTGGGGATCCCAGATAGTAGTCCTGCCTAGAGTTTGCCAGCCGTTTGTTTTATTCTGCTGTCACTTTGGCCGTTACTACTTATGGCTTATAAACCTCCTATATAACTTTCTATTATGTACTTGAGATTTAGACTTATGCATGAGTAAGTTATTAAACTTACTCGAATAAGAGCTACATGTATTATTGCAGTTTCTATCGTAGAGTTACTGTTGTGATGCCTACTTGTCCAACATGCCTCATGTGCCATGCATGTATGATAATGGAGCACATGAAGTATGTAGAGTTTCGAGATTCATAATATATAATTCTCAAGTATGATCATCACTGTGAAGCGGCTCCTTCGTTGAGAGTTTGAGAACTATATTCCTCTACTCTAACTGTGCATTAATTTGTCGGGACCAGTTCGTGGTTGATGCTCCGGCTCAGTGGGAAATAAATGAGGAGACTATATAACTCTACTCAAACTGATGCATTCAATTGCCAGTTTTGAGGTTGGGATTGAAGTCTCGAGCTATTTAAGACCATATCACTCTACTCCTATCGACGTATTTATATCTAGATGGTCAGGGTCAAAGTTGACGTCTCGACTTACATGATGATTTCATTGAGGTTTTATATTATAAATTTTGGATCCCAACATTACAATAAATGAATTAAAGAAAATGTTACAATCATAAAATCCTAAGACACTACAAATACACTATTCAGATTCTTCTCTTTTCTTCATTCTCTTCTTGATTCCCATTAACCTGCACACATGCAAACACTTAAACAAAAGAGGTTAAGGAGTTAGTAAAAGAAATACTTGCATCTCCTATGGAGATGTAATATTTATATAGGAGGTTAATCTTAGGGAACCAGAAACTGGTTTTGATTCCGAGAAAGGAATCGAAGCAAACTTAGTGGAATTAGGACCTTTAGTTGATAATAGGCAACAAATTGAATCAAGGCAACAACAATTATTTTATGTTAAGAAAGGCAACAATGAGGTAGCTAGGTCTGTTGATTGTTTTAGATTAACCTCCAATTAGGCAACCATGATGAAATTACTTAAGATTAGCTTTCATGTGTTAATCCAGCTAATATAATTGCCCAATATGCTAATAATTTTGAATTTGGTCAACCTACTATGCCATGTGACATAAAGCAACAATTTTTGGCAACTAGAAATGATCTTCAGGATCACATCAAGACCAACCAGCACAACAAGCTGCTGCTGGTAGCTGCAATGCCACCACTATCTTAGAAAGATCAGGATCCACATCACAGTGCGACTTAACCAGTTCAATCACCAAGCCTAGCAAGATTCACCAATAAGGTGTGAAGCTAAGAGCAATTTTGAAATCCTAGCATAACAGCTTCAAAGAGGCAATAAATAGAGCCCAATGCTTCAGCTAATAGGTCACACCACCACGCAAGCCATAACTACTTGAGTAGTAGGAGGAGGAGAGCTACTAGGAGGAGGAGAGCTACTAGGAGGAGAAGGCCAAGACCAGCAGCAGGAGACCAAGGCCAACAACTAGGAGGAGAAGAGAAGAAGAAGCCCTCAACCCAAGTCAATACATAGTTAAGCCTTTGGAGTGCCCACCCAAGCTATTGTTAAGTCCTCACAAAGCATCCTAGAGTAGCTAGCAAAGGAAGAGAGAAAGAGAGGAACATAGATAGATAAGTTTAGATTTTAGAAAGAAGTAAGATAATGCCCAAATTATGCAGAGATATTCTATGTTAGGCAACCTTTAGATTTAAGTATAGTAATATGTTCTTGTTAGTTTATCACCGATAATTAAATACAAAAAAGGAGCATCTATTCTTATGAATTTAACTCAAACATGATTTACACAGTAAATAAATAGAAAGTGCATGTAATTTTTTATTCTTTGGACATGATAAAAATGTGTTATCACAAGTACCAACACAAACACATGAGTTAAGGATTTTTTTTATAGGTATTGAGTACTTGCAATAAGGATCATATTATGATAGTGTACACAAGATTGTTGTTTGTTGCTCAACAAAAACAGAACCAGATATGAATAATTGAAAAATCACTAAAAATATCCAATTAAAGCCTTGTTATGCCTGTATGTTTGGACTGAATTGGAAAGGGAGTTTCAGAGGGCACATAGAGTGACTAGTGTGTACTTAGGTAGTCATCCTTATAAGATTTAACTAAAGGAAAGTATGGCACAAAGTAGCACATCTCTACCATCATTAGTTCTACCATAAGTAGAAATAGTCAGAGGAATTTAGTCATAACCATTAGTGACTAGCTGACATTAGGAATACCAAATCTATGCCACAAGAACACTAGATAATTAAGCACAGTAGAGTAGTGTTCTGAGTTGATTTAACAGTAGTATAATGATATAGAAGTCTTAGCACAGCCAGAGGCATAAAACTACCATAAGCATAGAAATTTCATTCATTGAGACCTTCACCGAAGCCAAAAGACTCAGTATTATACCAAGAATGGTCCTAGGAACACATAAGTTGGAGAACTTATTAGGTAATAGAATCTAGCAACCAAATTTCACAAGAACAGAGAACCAACCCATAGTAAATTTAGATATCATAAGGTCACATGCCATCAGATGAACACACGACTGTATGAACCAAGCATGAGCCGTCACCAACATCACATCATCTATGTCCATCCACATTAGGATCTCCATCATCCCAAACTAGATGAGAAGAAGAGTAGCGCTTACTTGTAAGAGCACCATTACCATGGTTGCAGCCCTGGCATGGACCGAGGCCACCAAGTCCCAAGCCTAAGTCGAGGCAGTAGTAATGTGGAAGTCCAGTAGGAGAGCCAGGCGTCGTTGCCCGCGACGTCATCCACGATAGTAGCACCAGAGTGGGAGCCTATGCTAGCAACCCTAGCCGCGCCAGCTAGGCTTAGTCGCGGCGGTGGCGCGTGATGGTAAGGAGTCGGATAGCTAGCAGGAATTGGCAAGAGGGGGCCTAGAGGGGCGTGGGGGTAGCAACTGGCACCGATTTCTGGTGGAGGCAACCAGAGCCGAGTGGTAGCAGCGCTGGCGATGTTTTGGTTGTGAGAGCTAGAGAGAGAGAGAGAGAGAGCAAACAAGGGGGTGGGATGAGGATGTGGCAGCGAGAGGCCGCGGCCTAGATGAGGAAGGCATAGAGGAGTGGCTGGCGATGTAGAATGCTGGCATTGATGGCAGGGGCTGGGAGGCGGTGGCGCGCGGTTGGCGAGAGTAGAGAGAAGGAGAGGAGGGGATCAAGTGCTGTGGTGGCTTGATAGGGGAGAGATTGAGGTGGAGAGAGGGGACTGATTAGGGTTAACCCTAACCGAGTGGGCCGAGTGGGCCAATTAGGCCTTTGGGCCAGGGGGGGAAATCGGACAGGCCAATTGGGCCAAGAAAGCAGCCAGATTGGCTTAGCCCAAGTTGTTTTTCTTAAAGTTTATTTAAGGATTTCTTTTATTGAATATTTCAATCTATTTTAATTCAAATATAGTTTAGAAACAAACATAGCTTAAAAATACTGCAAAACTTTATATGCTCCTTTGAACTAAAATTTTGATGAATATAAATTGTTAACCTTTCAATATCAATTTTATAAGTTTCATAAAAGTAAAATTTATTATAATAATAAAATCAAAGAAACTAAAGTAATATGAAAAACATAAAAATCATAAATTATGTCCTAGCATGTATATATATTTATATATATATACATTTGCAACTCATTTGGAGTTAGTCTTTATCGGACTATTGTTCAATCTTTAGACCTGAGGTTCTGCCAAATTTTCTCGAAGAGACTTTGAGCTTCATTTTTTCTCCATCATAAGGCAAATTAATTCTTGTCCATATCCTCTACTATTTTTATCAAAATATATCAAAATTATATCCCTCTTACCATCTACATAGAAATAAAATGAAAATTTCTAGAAATTAGATAGAGTATTAATGATTCGTAGAATCATATATTGGTGGATGGTGGAACCCCGAAATTGAAATTGTTGGGGACGGTGAGGGTTCCATTACATATGGTATCACATTAAGGTTAATAACATAAGTCAATTGACAAATCTCCCTAGAAAGTATGAATTGTAACAACTGAGAAGTGTTATTTCTCTCGCCTAGGGGAGCGTTAAACTCTGAATTCTGCTTGGGGAGGCGTTATGTCCTCCTACCCTTAAAAGAGTACGCTGTAATGACGAGGTGGGTAGTCAGTACTGGATTGACTATGAAGGTTGAGATATGGCACATGAGACGGGCGAAATGACTTGGAACCTTAGACATGGCTACACAATGATGGGAGTGTGATGAGTACCACTTGTGAGTAAGGTAATGCACCTCTATAGAGTGTATTGAATTGTGGCATTGTTAGGTCCTGTTCTAATGTGGTAAGGACTACCTTGTACACTATGTTTTTCATGGTCGTCACCGGATAGATGTTTTGGTCTTCTCGTTATTCGTGATGGCGATGATCTTTATGTGTCTTCTTATGGTGGCTTTGGATAGCATGACATACAATTGACCATGGGAGAAGACATGATCTGGTAGGTACACACTGACATTCAGGATGGTTTGCCCTTGTGCCTTGTTGATTGTCATGGCGAAGCTAAGCCTAACCAGGAATTGCTTTCTTTTGAAGCAATGTGAAACATCTCGTCATGGGAGGGGCAAAGGGGTATCCGAGGCAAGAACAACCTCCACCCGGTCGGCGTTGATGGTGTTTCTCTAAAACCTCAGACCATGAGTCTCATGCTGTTGCACAGTCCTTTAGCAGGGTCGATGTTCCTCTGATGTATAAAAGGGAAGTTGATCTGTAGCTTGAGCACATACAAAGAGAGCATGTTCAAAATCAGTGAGTTGAGATACTTGGTGGGGACGGGTAGTTATGCGGATTGTCCTCTACACGGTTGAAGGTTATGTAGATCACCTCCACGTCCTAAAAATGCTATATCATCCTCATGTTGATCACGTCGACATTATCGTTCTTGGTTGAGAGGATCGCCTGAGACGTAATGTAGTTCAGGTCGGTCATGTTGTCATCTAGACCAGGGAATTGGTGCTAGGAGGGGAGGATGCCGACTTGGAGAAGCCGATCGAGCACATATTCCCTGGTCTAGATGACAACGTGATTGACCTAACTACGTACATTACATCTCGGGCGATCCTCTCAACTAAGAACGGTAACATCGACAAGATCAAGATGAAGACCATAGAGCGTTTCTGGGGCATGGAGATGAACTACCATAACTTCGACCATGCGGAGGACGATCCACATAACTACTACCCCCTGAGTTCCTCAACTCGCTGACTCCGAAACGGCTCCCTTCACATGTACTGAAGCTGAAGATCAACCGCCTTGTCATATTGCCGTGCAAAATTGACCTTAACAACGAACTTTCTAATGGCACTAGGATGGTGGTCTGGGAGTTCTAGAGAAACACTATCGATGTCGAGATCATGCTAGGACAGCATTTTGAGAGGAGGGTGTTCTTTCCTTGGATACCCCTTTGCCCCTTCGACGACGAGATGTTACCATTTCGCTTTAAGAGGAAGCAATTCCCAATCATGCTCAGCTTCACCATGGCGATCAACAAGGCACAAGGTCAGACCATTCCTAATGTTGGTGTGTACCTAGCAGATACAGTCTTTTCCCATGGTCAACTGTACGTCGTGCTGTCTAGAGCCACCACAAGAAGACACATAAAACTCCTGTTGTCAAGGACAACGAGAAGACCAAGAAACCCAAGAAATCCAAGACATCCACTTCTCCATGATGGCCACCAATAACATAGTGTTCAAGGAAGTCCTTGCCACATAGAGGCATTTGCTCAAAAATGTAACGTGGCTATGAAACTACCAATGAATATATTGTTTAAGTAGCTTCCATGTAATCGTGTTATTATGGTTGTGGCTAGCACTTAATATGGATGGAGACATGCAAATTATGGCGTACTTATATGCTCACTCTAATGGATGCTTTCGCGGTATGCTTGAGTTGTTAACACGCTTGAATGAAAATTAACTATAGATCTCACATTAGTTCAAACATTGAATCGAAGGTAAATGTTATCTTTAAGGATCTAATTAATGTGCCCAATGCTGAAATACTCTCACATTGCTATAGTTCCATGCAAATGATTTCATTCAGGATTCTCTTGATGCCACTCGATTCTTCTATCATGTGCATGATTAAATAAGTCAAAATATTCATTTGAATTGAATATTATGCATAGCTTGATAACAATACACTCTACTCATCGAAGGAATATTATGGATCGTTGATAAATTTATTTCATCTCTTAATCTATGAAGAGCATACATCCGAAAGACATGAAACTATATGCAGAGGCCGGGGCGCTGCCTTTTTTATCTAAAAGAAAAAAGAGATACATGAATCTATATACAGCTACAACATCTAACATGTTTTGTACATTGAAGTGTAGATGCGACGTCAGAAGGTCATGAGGGAATGCAGCAGGTATTATCTTTTGCTACCTCTAACCCTCATTACTCAACTCAAAAAGGACGTATACAAAAGTTCAGAAGGTGCACATTCTCAGAAATTGAATTTTTTTGACTCATGCACTCTTCCAGGATACCAAACTAAGAACAGAAGATTATGGGTCCCCTTTTGTGATCTTTGGCATATGATTCATTATACAATCTGACAACTGTTCGTTAAGACATGTAGCATTTTGTAATATTTGAAAAAAAATTCTTGATTGCCGATGGAAAAGTGAAAATTTTGAGGGTTGGCTCAGACTTCAGAAATTAATAAAGCTAAATATTGAAAAGCCAAAAGAATACAGAAATGCCTACATCCAACTTAGAAAGACAAAAGAGAAATGTGACCGCACAGATATGAAAAGCCAAAAGATAGTAATAACAGCATGTATAATTATGTATTCAAGGAAATCTTACTCAAGTTCAACATGTACCTGCTTATAAGTCAATTCTGACGGAGGCCTATGACAATGATCAGCATTTTTTTTTCTGTTGCTGTCCTCCAAATATCTGAAGCTGCCTTTCATTCATGCTGGCTGTCAAGTTGACTGAGCAATTTCTGTCGATGGCATATTCTAGCTGCAATGCGGATTTATGGAAGTTTCAGGCAAACGGTTTGAGAACTGCTTATTCTAGCTACATCGTGGATTTATGTGGTTTTATTTCTGGATTCTTTTAGTGATCATCCTACAGATTGGAAATAGTAATTGTAATCGATGAAATTATATTACCTACTAATTTTCACAAATTTCTTTTACTGAAAAGGTGATCAATCGGTATGCTTCATTTTCTTTGCAACGTAAACCTTTTAAATTTGCATTGTTCTTTAACTATTCTCAATGTTAAGAAAAGAAAGCAAAAGTTCCCTTCCTGATAAAGAACTTACGTTCTAATTGAAACATTCAGATCATGCTCACGGCTATAGTGCAGTACAATTTTCAGGCACCAAACAGCAGACTGCTTATCCTAGATTTTTTTTTGAAGTGATGCTATCCTAGAATAGTTTACCTGCATGAAGAAGTGGAGAAGAGATTAGTGATAGTTTCATTGCTTATTATAACATGTGACCACGGCCCATCACTAGTTTGACATTTTTATTAGCTTCGTCTCTTTTCCTAGATTTTCTCATACATTGTACCGTTACCATCAAAAAGAAAATATTTGTTCCGTGACCGCTGCAGTTAGATTGACTACAAGATGATAGTGCGCGTCGAGATGATATTAATAGAACATATAGCTCCCCAGGTCTCTCTTACGACATAACGCAGTGACTTCCGGCGGAATTCCGTGGTTTATGAACATACCAACTGGCCTGACGAAACGAAACCTCTCAACCGCTAAAAACAAAGCAAAATGCAATCTCTCAAGCGCTAAAAAAGGAAAAGAAAAAGAACTCAGATGGAATGCAAACATCACCATGGATTTATTTCAAAAATGATGATGCCAATTTCTTTGATTCATGTGAGTTCAGATCAGGCAAGGTTACAGTTCATCCTCAAAAATGGAAATCCTACTCTACACCTTTCAGTTCATCTCAACCAAAACTCCCAAGCCAAAATTCTACCGGATGATCTGAACCATCTAAATGGAGGCCTGAAGAATGTTACAGTTTAGACGGCAAGGGTCCCCTCGGCTGGCTCGGCCGCCTTAGGCTTGGGTTTCGGCTTCTCAACAACAATGGCTTGTGTGGTGAGGACCATTCCAGCCACAGAAGCTGCATTCTGGAGCGCGCATCTCGTCACCTTAGCTGGGTCGATGACACCGGCCTCGATCAGGTTCTCATATTTGTCAGTCATCGCGTTGTAACCCATTTCCCACTCTCCGTCCTTGATCTTCTCGACCACCACTTCCCCTTCAACTCCAGCATTTTGTGCGATCAGTGACGCAGGCGCTATCAACGCCTGCAGAATTGACAGGCTATTGTAAGTACAGTACATAGTTGTCTGAGAAGTACTAACTATTGAGCCACGCAATGTTAGCCTGCAAAATTATTCAGTCAAATCATCAACTTACCTATTACATGTCCTAAATTATCGGTCCTAGCTGCATTCTCTACCGGTATAGATAAACATGTGTTGAAGATACCATTACCAGATTAGTTTTCTGGTAAATGCAGTCCATACCATCAAATTGCTGTGAAAGATGATCGATGTACTGCAATCCATTGACATATCTTATCTAAGCAAGTTACCTTTTGAATGATGTCAGCACCAAGGCGCTCATCAGGATCTTCGATTGTTTCTTTGATCGCAGGGACAGCAGTAGACAGGTGAACATACGCTGCGCCACCACCAGGAACAATGCCTTCCTCAATAGCTGCAAAAGTGGCATTCTTTGCATCCTCAATTCGTAACTGGCGGTCCTCGAGCTCTGTCTCAGTTGCAGCTCCAACCTTGATGACAGCCACACCACCAGAAAGCTTTGCAATTCTCTCAGCCAATTTCTCAGAATCATATATGGAATCGGTTTCAGAAAGCTCCTTCTTTAGCTGTGCAACCCTCGCCTGAATCTCATCTTTACTAGCTGCATCTGCTATGAGGGTCGTTGTAGTCTGATGAATTGTAATTTTCCTTGCTGTCCCAAGTTGTTCTACTGTTGCATTCTCAACCAACAAACCAAGATCTTTCGCAAGGAATTCAGCACCTGGAAGTAGTTAAGAGGATAAGCAAAAGAAATTGAGAAATTGGCAAACATAATAAGATAATTAATGGGTAGTCCTTACAAACAGTCCATGGATAATGAAAAAAAGAGAAACATAAATAACCAATCTGGTGGAAAGATTCAAGTGTCGAGCGAGCAGACAATCCCTAGACCATCCATTAAGGGATTGCTCTTGCTTGCTACTTGTTCTGAACATATTCAGCAAAATGAAATACCATTAAAAATACATACGTACAACTATAACTATGGTTTTGCTTGCATGCTGCTACTTCCAGACCAAATCCGATATTTTAGAGTTTCAGCTAACCTACAGGACGCGTAAATGAACAGGGAGTAATCCAGATACTTGGCCACCGAATACACAGGAGAGTGGAGACACTAATGGACATAACAAGACTGAAAACATAAGTATGATAAGGAGAACAGCGAACTCTAGCATTTCGAGATCCTGAATCTACTTCTGGGTTCACATCAATGACAAATGCACAACACCACAAAGCAACCTGAAAATGCTTAAAATCAGATGGTCTAAGATAAGAGTTTGATTCATGATGGAAGTACAATACCGCTCTCCCCTACTGTTCCGGTCAAAAAAGAAAAAGAACTCGGATCATCCAAAGGGCATGCAGCCACAGCATAAGACAACAACAATATTTACGAAATCAAAGTCAAATTTAAGAAAAAAAAATGGTCAATGTTGGTTGCAGGAAAAACCTGTCACGATGGCAATATCCTGAAGGACAGCCTTCCGCCGCTCACCAAAACTTGGGGCTTTGATTGCTGCAACATTAAGAATTCCTCGGAGCTTATTAACAACAAGAGTTGCCAAAGCTTCACCAGTAATGTCCTCAGCTATAATAAACAGCGGAGATCTCAACTGTGTAGTCTGCTCCAAAAGTGGAATAATTTCCTTTATGCTTGTGATCTTCTGATCAGTTATAAGAACTTTAGCATTCTCAAACTCCACAATTGATTTCTCAAGGTTTGTCACAAATTGAGGGGAAATATAGCCTCGGTCAATCTGCATGGAAATTTAAAAATGCGTGAGGAAGAGATGTTGTGACAGCATATTACATATTAACATATTTTTTAAAAGTGAGACCAACCAGGGACTAGCCCCTGGTAGCTTCTTTTATAGAAAGAAGACAACATGAGGAACCATGCAGAGGCTAGGCCTCCAATGCGGGTGGGCAGCATGCGCACTCGCACTGCTAGCCAACCGAGCAACGCTTGGTTCTCTATACGTATTGACATATTATATGTAAAAATGTGAAGCGTCTACTCGATATAAGGGCAATAAAAGTGTAGGTTGAATTTCCAGCAAACCTCCATTCCTTCTTCAACATCAACAGTAGTCTCAAAAGATGAAGAAGATTCAATCGAAAGGACACCATCTGGACCCACTTTGTCAATAGCATCAGCAATCATGGATCCAATAAGATCATCATTGCCAGCAGAGATAGAGGCAACAGCTGTAATACAGAACAAAGTCCAAATTAGGCACCTATTATCTTCTGAATACTCGTGTTGTCTTAATTCCAACTTCATTCTAAAGGAAACTCTTGCCAACCTTGATATCTCAACTCTAAGCTGTGAAAAGTAAGAAATACATGATAGAATATGACAGAAACAACAATCACCTTTGATATCACCACTGCCCTTAACTGGTCTAGCCTTCTTTTCAAGCTCTTCAATTAGACCCTGAACAGTTTTGTCTATTCCTTTCTTAAGCGACACAGGGTTTGCACCAGAAGTTACACTCAAAATGCCCAGCTTGATGATTTCTCGAGCAAGGACACAAGCAGTTGTAGTCCCATCACCAGCAGAATCATTGGTCTTGCTAGCAACCTTCAACCGTGAGTTAGTGGAGAACATGCCTTAGGAATTCCAATTTCTGGAATAACATAATGATATAGCATATCTTAACACAAAGTAAGTCACCTCGCGAATCAGTGCCGCACCAGCATTTTCCATTGGATTAGCTAGCTCAATAGCCCGGGCAATAGTGACACCATCATTCACCACTTTGGGACTGCCATACTCATCCAGCACTACGTTCCTCCCTGTAAAATATCCCCAAGGTCAGAGCTTGCATGACAAACATCAACAACTTCAACTAAACAAAACCGAAATTTACAAAACATGTGTGCATAGGCTACAAAATGCAACACTTGAATCAGCTGAACTAACAAGAGGACATCTAAAATATGCCGATGCCAGTGAGGCACACAAAGTACCCTTAAGGATCAGAATACTAGAATGATCAAATATCACTAAGACACCTCCAGATATGAATCATACAAGCAATGAACTCAGCACGTTTGGCACTTGTGGAAGCACAGGCATGATGTTGTTGTCTTCAGAGGCAACCCTCCCTCACTCCAGTGGCTTCTAAGAAAATGAATATCAGATGCCCGTTTGTAGGGAATCAGACTGCCACACTCTGATCGGCACCAGACTTAGGCCTGTGCTAGCAGTTTCACTATGTATAATGAGCTCTTGCACCTTGTTTTTCTCTTTTGCTATCACACCCTGTACTCAGGATCTTATCTTATTTGAATAATCAACGAAAATTCAGGTGGGGAACCTGTACCCCATGTAAATTCAAAAAAGAAAAGCATGTTGCTACAGAAATTCTACTTTGTTTTTATGTACTATGACAAATGGTAATATTAATGTTTTACATGTTTATGCAAATATATGAAATAAGTTGTTTTAATGTGTGTGTCTCTGTGTGCATGCGTGTGTGTGTGTGTGAGAGAGAGAGAGAGAGAGATCTAGACAGAGAAGGCGTTGTTTGGTCTTAGTATCCTTAGTACTCTTATAGTAAGTTCTAGATTCTATATGACACTCTTGTTCCAACTTGTACTGAACTTCAGTAAAGTCAACATTTTTATATGTGAAAGAAATCTAGAAAGAAAAGGTGATGTTTGATCTTAGTATTCCTTAGAGTCTACAGTAGTTCTAGATTGTATGATTATTGAGTGGATTTTCTTAGGTGTATTTTTCATTGGATCTGAATAGAACAGTAGGAAGGAATTGCGGTGAGATATGATATGTTTGATTATATGCTTAGAGTCTTGCAGTACATGAAGCATTGTATACCATCACCAAAGGAACAGTGCCAAACTCCAAACTTACACTGTTCATGACTTCACCCTATTTTATGGCTCTATTAACTCAAAACTAGACCCTGTCAAAAATTGGCTTACACAATAGGCTGTGGTCCGCAGAAGATGCTGACGAAATGAGCAATTAGCTAGCACTTAGTCAGCCTTTCACAAAAGATACTGAACATATGAAACTTTTTGATAACCTTATGGAACTAGGAGCACCATATTAACTCAGAAAATCAAGTCATTCGTCATGAATGCGGGTTGCAATTTTGGGGAGGAAATATAAATGTGCCCGAACCCTGCACTCACGAGGCCTAGGAACAACTGATTAGCTCAGTGCAATCTAGGAGTAACAGCTAGCGTTAATAGGTAGCTGAGCTGAGCATCACCTCGTGGCCCGAGGGTGACGCCGACGGCGTTGGCGAGCTTCTCGACGCCGGCCTGGAGCGCCGCCCGCGATTTCTGGTCGAAGGCGATGTCCTTCGCTTCCGCGCGGACCACCAGCCGCTGCGACCGGCCGTTCTTGGCCCTCCTTACCCTGCCCTGCTGACGGCCAAGAACATAATTCACACATGAGACCAGCTTTACATCAATTCAAGAAACAACAAAAGACAAAATTGAGCAAAGAAACCACAATCCAATCAACAAGAAAGGCCTGAATTGTGCAAGAAACCACAATTGAGGAAACAGGAAATGCAAGGACTGTGGAAAGAAACCGCATATGAGAGAGGCGGGGGTTGACCTGGGAGGAGAAGGAACGGAGGAGGGAGGCGGTGGAGATGGCGTTGGCGGACGCCATTGGGGATAGAGGAGGCGAGCTGGTAGCTGGTGCTGAGCTGAGCTGAGGATAAGGTGGAGGGGAGGAGGGGAGGACTTGGAGGCACAACGGTGTGGGGGTTTAGGGATGAGGTTGTGTGCCTTTATATGAAACCGGGAGGGTGTTTGGAGGCGGAGGGACGCAGGTGTTTCGAGAGCATTTGTCATGTTTAAAAAACAGAAGTTAAAAGGACGTGATACCTTTCAGGCGAAGTATCCGGTGAAAACGATCGATCAGTGAAAATCTGAGAAGTTGCCTCATGAGCCATCAGATCGTAAAGAAACGGCACAGATTGGAGGTGGGAATGTAACCAGCCACTTAAACGCCTATTAGCAGATAATCCTCTTCTTTTATTCTCTATCTAGATTACTAATCCTTGGATCCCTTCCGCACCAAATCTCCCCACAGTCTGCTCCACCACGCGGATGGCGCTGCCGTCCGCTCCACCATGCGACGGCGTCCCGGCTGCCGTCTGCTCCACCACGCGATGGCGGCGCTCCACCACGCAACCGCGTCTAGGCTGCCGGCGGCGCTGCCCCCACGCGACGGAGACCCGACCTGCCCCCACGGGACATCAACTTGGCGGCCGTGCTGCCCCGATGCAACGGCGAGCCGGCGCCCTCGGCGCTGCTCGACGCGACGACGACCTGGAAGCCTCGGTGTTGCCCTACACGACGGCGACCCGGTGGCCGCGGCGTTGCTGCACCCGATGGCGACCCGGCGGCCTCGGCGCTACCCCGATGCGAGGACGACCCAACGGCCTCGGCGCTGCTCTGATGCGAGGACGACCCGACTGCTTCGGCGCTGCCCACGCAACGGCGACCCAGCGGCCTCAGCGCTGCTCGATGTGACGGCGACCTGGCAGCCTAGGCGCTGCTTGCTCGACTGAATTTTGCAAGGTCATGTACCTAACTGAATGTGCAATGGTGCTGTACCTGAAGCAGAGTAGCAGACAATGTTGCTGATGCACTACATCTGTAGCTCATGTGCTAGCTTCTCTTGGAGCATGTATGAACCGTGGTGGCACTTTGCTTTGGCATTGTGATGTACCTGATTATGTAAGCTCATGTGCTAGCTATGTGGCTGTGAGAGCTGGGTGTAGTTCCTGGCGTCCAAGCCTTGTTTGTTCTGGTTGTTGCAACTATGTACATGGTTTTTCCTATTCTCTTCTAATATATTCACATGCATCTCTTCTAATTTCTGATGTAATCCATGAATATTGAATGTGAATTTGATTTTGTTTGATTCAGTGGTTGTGAATTGGTTGTAGAAAATTGCCAAATCGATGGATCTTGCCATGATCAGGTATAATGTTGTAGATACATATATAAACCAAAATCCCAGGATAGTATAGACTGAGATGAAACCAAAATCCCAAGATATTCTTGTGTGCTTAACCATAACAACAACAAGAAAATACACTGCTCATATTGCAAAGATACAATTCAGGGCAGACATTGTACATAAACCAGTGATAACTTACAATTCTTTCAGAAGATAAATAACTAGTCATGTCTCTCCAGAAGATAAAGTTGAATTTCTCTAAAGGTACCATTAATTAGGATACTTGGTCCTTGTTGGGGCAGCTACGACTGTCATGGAAGCCAACCTGCTTACACGTCTTGCATGTGCGAGGCTTTTTCGGTCCTCCAACATTTTTCTTCCCCTTTCCATTCTTATTTTGCTTCCTTCTCCATCTTTATTTTGCTTCCCTTCTCCACCCTTGTCTAAGTGCCCCTTAATTCTTTTGCATCTCCCCTTTGTGTGGACATCAGTTGGTGGATGGATTTCAACTTCATTAGGCATACTACAACCAATATATGCCTCGAATTCATCTTGTCTACTAGGATTATTGGCAGCAACCCTTTGAGATAAATTTCTTTTCATGTCAAGGAGACCGTTTCTCAATGCTTCCAATTCTTCCGGAGAGTGTTCGGCCAAGCTGATTGTATCATCCAATATTTGGTGTATGTCAGAAACCATTTTTCTCTTTGCCAAATCTAAAGAACTACTCTCATTCTCTTCAAGCAAGTTGCCATAGCTATCGTATAGTGCCTTCCTATTAACCGTTTTCTTCCACCTTTCTAGAATGAACTGGCTAGGGAGCTCGTTCAACTTTGCACCTCTCAAAACCATGATGATATGTCGGCATGTAATTCCACGTGTCTCAAATAACATGCAAGAGCAGTGAGCACTCATGGATGATATGTTGAATTGAACTTCTCTAGACTTCAAAGAGCGGTCACCACCTACAACCGTAGTTTTCACATCACCTTCCTGCGATATGCTTTCAATCAAGCAATGATCTCTAGCTACACGCACCTCCTTCTGAAAAGCTTTGAAAACCTCATGTGTGAAGTACATGCTCGCATGCTTCTCGATCTCCCAGGATGTAATAACTGGAGGCGTGGAATTGAGGCAATCATGGTCAGCCTTGAGTTCATTCTGACGTTCTTCTAGGGCTGTACCAATCCTAATCCAAAACTCCACCAAAGCATGCTTGTAACCAATAAAGTGGTTGAAGAACGAGTTAGCACTCTCTGACCTTGAAGTGGTTCTTAGAATTTCACCCAAGAATACACCTCTGAAGTAGGCTGGAATCCATGACTTACGAATTTCATATCTCCTAGCAAACCATGTGTTCTCCTCAAGACCAAATTCAGAAATCATGGAAGACCACTTCGCCTCAAATTCAGCTGGGTTTTCAGAGCCCCATACACATGAGTTAACTAAACTATAGAAATGTTCATCCTCTCTTAGTGAAGGACCAACTTTTTATGGAAGCTTTCTCATTATGTGCCACATGCACAACCTATGGACGGTGTATGGCATAACTTCATCAATGGCAGCCTTCATGCTAGCATCTTCATCGGTTATTATAAGCCTCGGTGCTGCCCCATCCATTGCTTTCAAGAATGTTTGAAACACCCATTCATATGACTCTATCTTCTCATTAACAATCAAGGCGGCACCATAGAAAACAGATCCCATGTGGTGGTTTATTCCTGTGAATGGACAAAATATCATCTTGTACTGATTGGTGCTGTATGTGGAGTCAAAAGACACCATTTCTCCAAACAAAGCATAATTCTTTCTACAAAAAGCATCTGCCCAAAACACATGCGTTAATCGGTTTTTATCATCCAGAACATACTCAAAGAAGAATCCAGGGTTGATTTTCTTCCTCTTTCTGAGGTTGTCAATGAACATTTGAGCATCTGTATCCTTGAAAGTACTTCTCATGTCACGATGATAATTCTGAAGGTCTCTCTTTGTGCACCCCACGAACTCGAATCCACCCTCACCAACACGAAGCAATCGAAAGGCCCCGGATGTGCCAATGCTAGCCGCATGACATGTGAATAGTGTGGTCTTTGCCTTCTCGCTGACTTCTCTGTTAGACTTGATTAAATGTTGCTTGCTAGGTGTGACAAATTCATGGGTGTGTTCTTCATGAAAATATGATATCAAGTATTTGCCATCTTGCATACGCTTGACGGTTATCATGGCCTCACAACCACATCTAGTGATCTTTCTTGCATGTGTTCTTATCTTCTTCCCTCCATTCGAATCCTTCCTAGCTTCCTCCTCCTTCTTTGTTCGAAAACCAGATTTGCCACAAAAAAAACGCCTCCAGACCACCACATTATCTACAGTTCTCTTCTGCCCAATTCGAACTGTGAATCCAACATTGTGTGCATAAGCCTTGTAAAACTTCTCGACTGCTTCCATACTCTCGAATGTCATACCTACAGCTGGCTTAAAGTTCTCATCACATTCGGGTGTACATGATGAAACCTAGAAAGTAAAACACCAATCAGTCAAACAAGTTAGTAATTGTTAGAGAAATTTGAAAAATTTGTAGTCATAACGATACTCACACAAAATGGGCCGCTGGTAGCTCTCTTTTTTGGTGTACTGAAGCTTTCTAGATTGATCGGGGGAGGGTGTATTTCCATATCATGACGTCCTCCATCGTTGCAATCATGTGCTTGCAAAGCCAAATCACAACCAAACACAGGTTCTGGCTCCATCTATAATGCAACATCAAAGGGGTTGTCATGATCAGTTTGTATCCAAAGGAAAACAGTCATCAAAATGAACTCTGTTGCTTACCTGTGCAGGGCTACGAGAAGGCTGAGGCATGGCATGGGACAGAGGAGCGGCGAGATTGACTGTTACGACAGGCAGCGATGTCGCGTGTTCCGAAGGGCGAAAGTCAGGGATCATGGCCGGTGGAGGGCGCGTCGCAGCCGGCGGAGGGAGAGAGTTTACGGCCGGCGGAGGGAGAGAGTTCATGGCCGGCGGAGGGTGCTTCGTGGCCGGCGTAGGGCAAGTCACCATCGCGCCAGAAAATCGAAGACGAATCGATCGTGGTCGAAGGACTTGCTGATGGTAGGTAAAAGAAGGGGGTTATCTGCTAATAGGCGTTTAAGTGGCTGGTTACATTCCCACCTCCAATCTGTGCTGTTTCTTCATGATCTGCGAAATCCATAATGCGCGGTCGACCGCTGGGAGCGGTCAATTCCGACCGCACAGTACCGCTACAGTACCGCTACAGTACTACTACAGTACCGCTACAGTAAAACTGTCAGAAGTTGAAACCTGGAATTTTGTAAGTTAAAAGTTAGTTATGTTGTAGTAGAAACCTGTAAGTAGAAACCTGACTGTGTTAAAGTAGAAACCTGACAATTTCCGACAGCTTTACTGTAGCTGTCGGAAATTGACCGTGGGCACGGTCGACCGCGCATTACAGGTGCCCCATGATCTGATGGCCCATGAGGAAACTTTTCAGATTTTCACCGATCGATCGTTTTCACCAGATACTTCGCCTACTTTTCATCTCCACCGTATGAATTTTTTTAATTCTTATTGAATAATTATTGATAAAGTTAGATCTGTTCTAATTATTTTTATACTAATTATATAATTAATTTTCTTAATAACTCACTTTTCACCTTTGTCTTTTATTTCCTTTCCTCTCCGCTCGGTGGGTGCGCCTTTTATAACCCACAGCACATCTTTTATCCTTTGTTAGAATAATTCCAATCACCAAAAAGTACACAAATCACTAAAAATGTTCTCATGAATTTTACCAATACATCTATGCCATTTTGATCTAAAACTAAAGGATGAAGATTCAGCAGGTTCATTTTCAAGGTTCAGCTGACAATTCTATTTTTAGTAATAGGTTCCATGGATAGATTTACCAATTATGACTGACCACGGCGTCAATTTTATAGGTCTTGATGCTTTAGTTGGAGGTTTAATGCTTTCATTACGACATATTAGATATAGCGCGGCTTAATTTACACTTGCCGACGTGTGCATTGTACATATACGATGGTTAGTAGAAGGATTAGGCGTAGGAGTTTGTATTTTAGTTTGAGTCCTCAATTGCTACCTAATGAGAATTACATGTGGGAAATTAAAAGAAAAGTATCTTTCCCTCTTTGGTTAACCAAAAATCATGGAAAATTAAATTATGGATAATTACATAAGTTATGATGAACGACTGATATGTTCTCTAGAAAACATATTTTTTTTAAATTTTCACTCTCTTCCTGTTATTAACATGGTGCTCAATTCTTATGTCCACTAATCAAATAGGCAAATTTATAGCCCACGACCTCTAAACTCTCATTACTCTCCTCAATTCACTCTAACTAAACCCGCTGTTTGTAACAACCCCATATTGTAACCATGACTTTTAAGCATCTAATCAGGAATAAAACCCTAGTCTACTGCACTTATGCATTCCGTAAGCAATATAACCTTGTCCCTCTTCTACCTCCTAAAAAGTTGAACCTTAAACCCAATGCAACATAAGATCCCTAACCAAGCGAAATTCAACCAAAACTATTTAATGGCAGATCTGTAGATATATTGTTTTGTGGTGATTCCTTCCATAAAAGTTGATGAAATTTACATCTGGACATTATATTTTAACATACACCTCCGGTAGAACTTTTATAAATTTTGAAAGCTCTAAGCACCTACCTACAGTTCAAACCTACTTTTGGGGTATATTTGAATATTAAAGTTTGAGCCCTCAAATAGATGCAAAACCAACATAATAGGAAAATAAGAGAAAAACAAAACAAAAAGGAAAAGAGAAAAGGGCCTCCAGGCTGAGCGGGCCGGCCTCCGCCGCTAAGCCTCCGGGCCCGTGAGGCCACAACATCACGGCCTCCGCCGCTAAGCCTCCGGGCCCGTGAGGCCACAACATCATGGGCTCTTTCCTTTCTTCCCCTTTTCTGCCTCCTCTACATGGAGGCGTCTTTGTGCACCTGCTGTTTTCCCTACACCTCTTCTGTGATTGACTGGTGGGCCCCACCCGCCAGTGTATTCCACCACATCACCAACGCCCACCGAGATAGCATGGCTCTGACCGCGCTTGGGAGCTCCGCGCTGGACCATACACCGTTGCACTATTTATTGCACCCGGTTGCCTCCTATTTCCTCTTTTGCCCTCCGTCTTCTTTTTTTTTGAGAAATCTGCTGGAACCCTAGCCAGGATCCATCACCGGCCGGAGCTTCACTAACGAACTCCTCCTCCACTCTAGTAAGCCCCTATTTCTTTTTTCCTCCCTCTCGAGCTCCGCCTCCTTCCTCTATCCTCGGCTAACCCTCCTCTTCTCCTCCCCTGCACGCTCGGATCAACACCATCGCCAGCTAGCCCGCCTTTGCCACGCCATTATTGAGGAGCTTCCATCATCACCACCCTAGAATGCCGATGAGGACCGAGAGGGGGGGCCATAAGCATTCGTGGAAGCTTCTGTAACCGACGCCCACCTCTCTCCTTCACCCAAGCCGCCATGGTCCAGCTTCTTCTCCATCTCCGACAACACCTTCACTGACTGCTGCTCCTCTGTCCCGCCTCCTCTCTGACCTCGCCGATGACTTCACCATCCCACCTACCCCTGTTGAGCTTCCCCAAAACTGTAGCCCCTAGATGATGAGACGGTGGCCCTATCTTTCGGTGAGACGAAGGTAGCTAACGGTTTGGTGGAGTTTGATCTTGACGATCCGATTATACCGTACGCGACTATACAACTTAGCAATCGCTAAACCAACCTCCGATGGTTATTGACCTTGTCGTAGGCACGATCAACCTGAACAACGAAGTTCAAGTTCCTGCAAGCAACCGAAGAACCAACAAGAACTATGATAAATTGTAATCTGAAATTGCAATTATTAAATTGGCATACAAGATAGAAGAAAGTGTATTGGGATTCCACTGTGATCTAAACAAGGCGGTAATCCTACACGACTTGTAGATGCGATAATGTAGCAGTAGCTAAACAACTTAATAAAACCCAAAAGCTAAAGAGAGAATCCTAGGGGGTATAAAAGAAGAAGGAATCTGTTATAGAGACAGTCTCGGATTGTTTTGGTAGTTGCGGTTTGCTCATAAGGAATTTGTTGAGATGAGATTAGACAGGTTGGAAAGGGCACGAGATAAGCTTTCTAAAGAGTCCAAGATCACACAAATCGGAATCCGTATGCTCGAGATAAAGACGTTTGAATCAAATGGCGGCATTGTATAGGGGATGAGATGAATAATTACAAATGGTCATTGTCAAAATGAGTAAGTTTTGAAATAACCGTTTCAGTACAAATGATGCAAATCATATGCACACAAATTTCATCGTCTACAACAGTATCTCTTATTAAATGAATTTTGTAAGCAGGAGTGTAGACGGAATTCCAAGACGATAAACTCACAAGTTCATAAACCTTTTCTAGAGCATATGTCAAAGTCATAGGGTTAACTAGTTGGATAGCACATATAACATTATGAATAATGGTGTTATATATCTCATTATGTCCTACCAACTTATCATAACCTATTTTAGAATCAGGTTGTACACATGGCTCAGCAATTGGTGCTCTTAAAGTAGGAAAGGAATTAATCTTAGAACAAGCAGCATTGAAATCATCTTCTATATCATTTACATTACAACTTGGATAGCTTATAACAAATTGCACATCACTAATATTACGGCATGTGGCTTCCAAATCAAAAGTTTCAAAATTTTCGTCATATGTATCATCACTTTGTACATCCAAATCACTAGGTAAATGAATGGTGACATCAGGCAATTCATGTGATTCAGAACATTGGTCAAGTAATGTTGTGGAAACAATGTCACCATATCTAAGCAATTGCACACGAGGGATATCTATAGTTTCAGCACGTGGAACACTACTTTCATCACTAACATGTGATTCCAAAATATAGATAGCATTATCATCAACTAGTTGTGGCATGGATATAAGTGAAGTATTATCACACAACTCTTCTTTTTCACAAGGAGCATCATGTAATTCATTACAAATAGTAGTCTCAACTTGTGGCAAAGGCAAAGTAACAATTGGTTCCACTCTAGGTTGCTCTAAAATAGCATGTGTAGTGGACAAGATCATTCAACTCAACACATGGTGCATGAAATTCATCAAGACTACTATTAATGGCATGTGGAGTGTGGGAATTGGTACCTTTAGTATTACCTTGTAGGCTCAACTCATGTCTGGTAGGTACTGGCGGTGAAGACGGGTCACAAACTTGAAGCGGTGCGACATTTGCAGCAATGGTGGAAGTATCAGAAGCAACTCTTATTGTGGAGAAGCGTATTGTACACCTACTCGTCTCATGGAGTCGTCTCGTTATCTTCTATTCAGCTTTACAAGCGAGACGGAACAAACGATTGATAGAATAATAATCCTTATGCACAAATATATCTTGAAATTCACGGTTTAAGCCTCGCAAAAATCTATTCATGGCAGCTTCCTCGCTTTCATATACATCACAGTGGAACAAATAAGATTGCAGTTCTAGATAGTATTCCTCCATGTTACTACCTTGTTCTAAATATTGCAGTTCAACCACTTATGAGTAGTATATGAAGACACAAATCTAGCTTGTATAATTTCCTTCATGTTAGACCATGAGCTAGGTATGTTTGAATGTTTAAGTTTATAGTCATAATCCCACCAAAGTGATGCCCACTGCGTGAATGCACGAGTGACAACCTCTACTTGAACATGCTTGGGAATATAGTAATAAGCAAACATTTGATCTACCTCTATTTCCCAATTGAGGTAAGCTTCAGGACTAGTTCCCGCAAAAGGTGGAAGAATAAACGTTTCCATACCATGTGTATTTTGTTGTTGGACCTTTCGGGACGGTTGTCGTACTTGCCATGGCGGTGATGAAGAAGCGCTTGTCTCAGGATATGGTACATATCCCACTATAGATGTAACCGAAGAATTGATTACTCTGTAACCTGTCATTATTAGTAGAAGACAAGGAAACAAATCACAAGTATATGTTCCTACCAAGTACTAGAATGTGGAGTGTGGGGTGGAAGGAATCTCAACAATTCTGTAGCAAATATCAAGCTCTTATCAGTTCTTACCGTGCTGCAGTGGTTGTCGGCCTTTGGTGGTGTCAAAGATAATCAAAAGATTAATATAGCGATTATCAAGGTGACCGAATAAAGTACAGTATAGAAAGGTGGAGCTTAGTTGGCTTCAATATGGTACCAAGGAGTAGCAACTATCAATGTAGCAAATACAAGTTGCATAAATGTTCAAAGTACTAGTCACTATTGCTAAATCCTAGCTAGATGAATGAAAAGCTAATCAATGCCTTGCAAATAATATAAGCAAATCTCAACAAGCAGTAGTGGAAGTACCCCAAAGATAAGGTACCGAAGTTGTAAAAGATGAGTGGCAAAAGATCTCTGAGATTTTTTTTTCCTTTTTTATATATTTTCTTTTTTTCTCTCAAACCCACTCAATCAATCAAAATCAAACATAACAAAAGTCTCAGAAGTGGCAGTGAAAAAATTAGCACAAAGCTTGCCGTGGCAGAGATAAAACAAGGAAGGTTGATGCGCTGCTGCCGTGGTAGCAAAAACAACAGATTTTTCTTGCTGCGGCAGCAAATTTGCTAGTGTTGGATCTGGATTCAAGTAGTATCCTTGTCGTGGCATTAGATTTACTATTTTTCTTGCCACGGCAGGACTTTGGTGGCTTCTGTAGGGAGTTTGGATGCACAAAAAGAGCTGAAATTTTGGGGCAAGATTAGCACATATATATCTCCCAAACGGCAGAGTTTAAGCCCAATCTGAACACTATGAATTTTGGAGTCTGAAACTAGTAAGAATTGTGTTTTCCCTGGACTCTTCCCGTAACAGATAAGGAATTGTGTTTGCCCTAGACTCTTCTTCTTCCTCGAAAACAATCTAATCAGCACAGGATGGTGGCCACGGCAATGGCAGCAAGATGCAAGACATGTCTAACTTGACACCAGTTCAAAACTATGACCAGCAACATGACATGACAATGCAACACAAATGCAACGATGCAAAATTACTGAAAGATAGATGCAAAGGCACAGATTGGTTTGGACAGGAGGAAAAACGAATTTAATCTACTATTTTTTTAGGCTTTTCTGGACAATAGGTAAAACAGATCTAACTACAAAAATGATAAATCTCTCACCGTGCAAATTGAGCTCTGATATCACTTGATGAGACGGTGACCCGATCTTTCGGTAAGACGAAGGTAGCTAACGGTTTGGTGGAGTTTGACCTTGACAATCCGACTATACTGTACGCGATGATACGCTTTAGCAATTGTTAAACCAACCTCCGATGGTTATTGACCTTGCCGTAGGTGCGATCAACCTGAACAACGAAGTTTGAGTTCCTGTAAGCAATTGAAGAACCAGCAAGAATTATGATAAATTGTAATCTAAAATTGCGAGTATTAAATTGGCACAAGAGATATTAGAAAGTGTATTGGGATTCCACTGTGATCTAAACAAGGCGGTAGTCCTACATGACTTGTAGATGGGATAATGTAGCAGTAGCTAAGAACTCAATGAAACCCAAAAACTAAAGAGAGTATCCTAGGGGGTATATAAAGAGAAGAGGGGATCTGTTACAGAGGCAGTCTCGGATTGTTTTGGCATTTGTGGTTTTCTCGTAAGGAATTTGGAGATGGAGTTGGACAGCTTAGAAAGAGCAGAAGATAAGCTTTCCAAAGAGTCCAAGATCACCCAAATCGGAATTCGTATGCTTGAGATAAAGACGTTTGAAGTCAGGGCTGTCTCAGCAATCCGAATCAAAGTCCAGATCTTATGGGACTCTATCTCTAGCTCTCCTTGCACCAAAAGTGACATGGCAAGACTTTTTGTACAACATCAATTTATGTGGGACATGGTCATAGCCACATGAACTTCATTCCCTCCTCCTCTTGAGAGCTTGAACTTGAATCCTCGCATGTTCTTGAAGATCTTGACAAACCTTCTATTATTCTTTGTAGCTTTAGCAGCGGACTTAGTTGAAGTAGTAGAAGTAGAGGTGGCAGCAGGTGCATCCATGCAGATCATGTCCACATCACTAGATCCAGCAACCCCGAGTCCCCCACCCACATGCATGGCGCCAGAGCCTCGCCAGATGCTCATGCCTAGCCAACCGGTCTGACCGGTGTACTTGCAACACCCAGTCGGTCTGACCGGCATACCCATCGGTCTGACCAAACCATTAGGAGCCACTGACCAATGAGATCCACTAGCCATTAGGCTGATTAGTGCCCTAAACCCAAATTAAAATTTTTAATTTAAGTTAATCTCCAACTGGCATGTGGGACCAGATAATTAATTAAAGTATGACTCCATGACAAATAGGCCCCAGGTAGTTCAGCTGAAAATAAAATCAAAAGAAAAATGAAAATCCCTACCAATGGTCCCCACCAGCCAGCCTCTAGGATTAGACTATAGCTGAGTATAAAAAGCTTTAAAGTATTTCTTTACTAAGAAAAAGAGAATAAAGGATTAAAATGTACCAAAAATTGTAGTAAATTCATTTCAACTCCAAAAATTATGAATTTTGTATGAAAATGTTCAGGTGAAATGTACTATCTATTAAAGTAAATTCATATATGTTAATGTTCATAAAATTTGAATTAAGGAAAATGGTCAAACAAATGATTAAAATTGTCAATTTCACTTAATAATTCATAACTTTTATTTTGTAAATCCAAATTGCATGAAACCAGTTGCAAAAGTTTTGAAATATATCATCATCTGAAATGCATTTCATGCATTATGCATTTCATTGTGTCATGAGCTCTTATTAATTTTGTTGTTGCCCTCTGTTCAACAAATTGATAGAATCCAACTACGTGGGCACCGAACCACCCTCTTTTGAATCCTAGCAAGACCAAGAATACACCACTCAAGGCAAGCTGAGCTTGTTGACATTGCAATGTCGTTGTTAATTTTGTTATGTTGCCATATCATGCCTTATGCCTTGTTCATTGAGTTGGTGGTATGATGGTTATGTGAATTGTTGTTCTATGTGTTCCACTAGCATGATGGTAATTAACATGATTTCCTAATCAATCTGAACCCCAAATTGAGTGAGTGACATAGGAGCACATTTGTTGGTCGGGCGGTAACATTGTTGGGGTTACCAAGCCTTACGTCGGGATTAATTTTGGAGGTTACCGCGGCAATCCCTCGATGTGCTTCCTTTCAGCCATGGACTACTTGTCGTGAGAGCACTTACCCACGCGAGGCCTTGCAACCCTCACTTGGGGAGCCGTAGGGGCACTCGGTGGTGTTATCAAACGACTTGTAACTCCCCTCAACTTGAATTAGATGATGATTTGAGTTCTGGAATTTCTTTGCATGCGGTGATTGAATACTCCTCATGGTTAATGTGGATATATGTTTATGCTTAAGATTGAACTTGGCAATCATGATCTTGTGCCCGTATGTGAGTTTGGTTGTTCGTATGTTATTACTGATCATGTACCTATATTATTGATGATCAAATGGTTTACTTTATGTCATTGCCATGGTACTTTCATGTCACAAGCACTACTAAGACTTGCGAGTATGTTTGTACCCCTTGGTAGTTGTTATTCCATGCATAGGAATAGGTGATCCCTCCCTAGACGAATATTTCTAGAGTGACGCTTGAATGGCTACTCTGTTGGTTTTGGAACTTGTGGTTATGATGTTGGTTAATTTTTAGTTGAATGATACTAGCTTGTATCCATGGGTTGATGGTTTAATGTTTCCACTATTACTTTGAAATGTTTAATTTGGTACTTGTCGGGTCTTTTGGTTGTAATATATGTAATTTTCTAAATGTAAGGGATATGAACTATTATCTTGTCAAATCCTTCTTTATAGTTTATTTGAAATTTATGAGGGCGACAGTAGAGAGTTAGCATCTTTGTGCGAGCTTTGTAATCACTTTAGTTGAGTGACCTGCTAGCTGTGATGCGGTTTCCGGCAAGACAATGTATGGTTTCCACCGCTGAATGATGCTCTGAATTTTAGATTTCATGTATGTGCTTGCAGACCTCACTCTAGCTAATAGAGAGGAGGCGTGTGGCTATCCTTGGATGGTACACCAAGGTTGAGGCAGGGGCCATTACTAGGTGGCAGGGGATCGATCGCATCAAAAGGGCATGCGCCATCTTTGGCTGGGAGACTCTGCTACATGTGGACCCACTATTTGTGGAGCTTCATCATTCTGGTAGTGGAAGGCGTGCATAAGCTGAGGAGGAGGGGACCTCGGGATGCCCGGTTTGGGTTTGGTCTGACCCTATCGCGTCAACAAGTTCACAGTACCAGATGGCCTCATAGGACGAGGATGTAGCGGGAGAGGACCTGGACTGGCGTGATATGGGATTTAGTGGTGATGACGACCAGTGCATCACGAGCAACGAGGGGGAAGGAAGGCTTCAACGAGGTGCCCGTCATCTCCCCACCTTTCCGCCCTAGACGTGGAAAGAGGCCACTGTGCTCCTTGCCTCGCCGTTCAGAAGAGGCCATGTGGGAAGAGCAACTCATCCTCTTCATGGAACGTCATCATCAAGCTGTGAAAGATAGGGTGTGCTCTAGCTATAGCTACCACCCTAGCGGTGCGTGATGCAGCGGCTGTCCCTGTGGCACCTATTGCTATTGTAGGTGAGAAGGCCGATGCAGTCTCTTTGAGGACTCACACCATGCCACTCTACGCTTCCTCCATAGCTATGGTTTTTCGTTGCCTCGGTCTTTCGTTGCTTTAAGCCCTCTACATGCTACCGGCCTGCTTGCTTCATCATACTTCGTCGACTCTAAGGCTGAGATGAGCTTCTTTTAGGACACGGTGGGCCAGCTCTTTGTGGTTGACTCAACTACCACATTCACGGGGTTTCTCATCGAGAAATTTTACTTCGCTTCTTGCTCTGCCCTAATCAAGGTAAAAACACTTCCGAGTTCGTATATGTTGTATTTTCTCTTGTCTTTATGGATATTGATTCCCGCCTCTATTTTTGCCATTAGGGTCTATTGACCGTTGAGCACTTGTTCGACACATCAAACACGCGCAAGGAGCTTGAGTCTCTCCTCACCGAGGAGAAGGCAAAGACAAAGGAGGCCACTGATGAGGTCACGGTGCTCCTCGAGCAGCTATCCGCTTCGGGTAAGAAGGTTCTCGCTATTCGTGCCTCCATTCATGCTGCAGAGAAGCTGAGAGGCGTAAAGCTTCCCTGGCAGACTTGTTGTGCCGAGAGATGCACAAGATGGGTGAGGCATTGAACACCAGGGTCGATTCCGACAACAGCTAGGCCTAGCGCAGGGTCAAGCGGTAGTTGAGCTGAGTGACTTCTTCTTGTCGGGCTATGCATAGGGCCTTGCCCAGGTACACTAGGACCTGCACTCAGGCCTCTTCAGAGCTGATGCTCTCCTTCTTGTTCAAGAAGGGGCATGAGTTCCCTGGTGACTTCTTTGAGGAGGACCACATGCCTCTTAAGCTTGCTGACCTCACAATGATCTATGATGAGGTTACCATCGAGTTTGAGGCTTTTGTGATAGGGGTGTTCGACAGACACAGTGCAGGTTCCCGATACATCGATGCTCTCTGGCATGCTTAGTGCACAGTTGATACCGAGGTGGTGGCCGGTGGCTCCGGCGACCCTGAGGCAGAGGGAGCCCCCGAGGTTGCATGTGGATTCGACTCCACTCCACAGGTGTGAGACTCACTACTTCTCATATTCATTCTCTAGTTTATTTTGGGTCATGTCATGATTATTATTTGGCATGTTTCGCTTAGCTTTTGTCAGCTGTGTCTTAGACTTTGCACAATTTCGTCGCTACATTGATGCTTTCCAGGCACATGTAGCATTACTTTTGCTAGCAGCCCTTTCCCAGGACCTTTCATTTGCCAATGCTTATGCCCAAGTCATGACTCAATGTTATTATTTTCGTGTTCTCTATTTGGTCTATGCTAATACGAGGAGTTCTACCATTGCTGTTTTATTCCTTTTTTTTTACTTTCTACATGATCAATTGGTTCAAGCACATTTACTGCAAAACATTGCTTCTAGGTGCAAAGTGGCCGCTAGGCTCCTTGGGACTCAGTAGGTAGTTCCGTTGTCATTTAAGAATCATGCTCTTTACCGAGTAGACGGAAGCAAGCATGACTTGTTTCCCGATGACGCGCTGGCTCTTGTGGCTTACGTCACTCACATTTTGACCCATACATGTAGCTCTATTGGGGGTGCTTTCTAGTTCGTCCATTTGCTAGGTGCTTGTGTACAACGTGCTTACTGTCTAATGTTTTTTGGTTTTTTTTGCAATAAATGTTGCGTCGGGCACAAGGCACCTTATTTCCCATTGAAAAAATTTAGTGCGCGAGAGCGTTATCAAGCATGCTTAGAATTGTGCAAACGAATGTGTTGTATCGATTGATTGTACCCCGTGTAAGAACATTGAGTGCAGCCTCTTGGCACACCAAAAGAAACAGTTAGCACATTGAGCATGTCGGCTCTTACCATGACAAAAAATACTTCACGCTCGGTGGTGCAGCGGCAAGCGTGTCGGCTCTTACCACGGTGAAAAACACTTAGTGCTTAGCAGTGGAACAGTGAGCGTGTTGGCCCTTACCATGACGAAAAACATGTAGCGCTCAGCAGTGCAGTGGCGAGCGCGTTAGCTCTTACCATGACAAAAAACACTTAGCGTTCGGTGCCATAGCGTCGAGCGCGTCATCTCTTGCCACGGCAAAAAATACTTAGCACTCAGTGGTGCAACGTCGCACGCATCTGCTCTTACCACGACGAAAATACTTAGTGCTCAGTGGCCCAGCGGCAAGTGCGTCGGCTCATACACTTAGCACTCCGTGATGCAGTGACGAGCATGTCGGCTCTTAGTGCGATGAAAAACACTTAACGACCGATGGTGTAGCGGCGAGTGTGTCGGCTCTTACTGCAAGGAAAAACTTAGTACTCGGCGGCTGAAAGGCGAGCCCGTCAACACTTACCGCGAGAAAAAACACTTAGCGCTCAGTGGCGCAGCAGTGAGCATGTCGGCTCTTAGCGTGACGAAAAACACTTAGTGCTCGACGTCGTAGAAGCGAGCACATCGGCTCTTATCGTGACAAAAAACACTTAGCGCTCGGGGCCACAGCATAGAGCGAGTCGGCTCTTACCGCAACAAAAAACACTTACACTCAGTGGCGTAGCAGGGAGCATGCCGGCTCTTACCGCAATGAAAAACATTCAGAGCTCGGCAACATAGCAATGAGAGCGTAGGGTCTTCCTCTTATAAGAGTGTCGGCGGAATGGGGCCCAGGGTACCCCTAACCGCCGGCGGAGGCCAACCAAATGCTGCAAAGGGTGACGCGTGGCGCTCCGATCGCTGGGGCCTTGGGCCCCACCAGGATCGACGTACGGAGCCCGCGGCCAATCCCAAGGAATCAGGGGTCTCCTCCAGAGGCTGCATCCGCAAACCAGAAGGAGTCGTGGGCCTCCGGGAATCCACGGCCCATGCGCTGAGCGAGCACTCGGGGTCCGTCCCCGAGCGCTCGGCGTCCCAGAAGGCGAAGGGCGCGCTCGGGGCCCCCTCCCGACCGCTTGGCATATTGGCAGGTGTGGGGCCCAGGAGAAGCTCGGGATCCGCCCCCCGAGCACTCTCCCTCGGGCTCCCCCTTCAAAGGCGCCCCGAGCGGCCCCCCAGCGGGTGCTCCCCGAGCGCTCGGGGTTGCTCGGGGGCGTGTAGAAGACAGCTGGCGCCCCTCCTAGCAAAGGAGGTCGCTCGGGACCGAGTGCCCGGGGGATGACGTGTCCTCTGGTGGGACCCTCGTCCATGCACGTCGTCCAGCACCAAGCTTCTCCAGCAAGCCTCCGCCCTGGCAGAGGCTTTTAATGCCTGTCATTCCGACGGGGAACCCAAAGCCCTATGAGGGCATGATGACGATCAGGCCGGGTCCCACCGGTGCAGGCGATAAGCTCTGTTAGCTATCCCTCTCTCTCTCTCTCTGAGGGGTGGGCCCGGGCTGACAGATTCTTTGACCGACCAAGCGCGCTGCCCCGCACGCCCTGTCGCTGTCAACCTTTTTTCCCCATGGGGGACGTCGCCGCGCAACCAATTGCGCGGCATGAGAGGCTGACCTATGGGGCCCGTGAGAGGATGTCTTACCAACCCAGTCAGAAGAAACCCCGCAAGTCTCCGTCTGCGGGGCCCGCCGAGGGCAAAGGTGTCAGAGCCCCTGTTCCGACACACCGCGAGGCGACGTCCCGGCCGAAAGTATGCAGTCCGCATTAAATAGAGGTGTGGGCGCTTCCAGTTGCACCCACGTAATCTACAGCGCAAGTCCAGCTCATGTTTTCCTTTGCCGACCTATGTGGTATTCCCCCAAGTATATAAGGGAGAGAGCCTGGTCCATGCAAAGGGTTGGCTCTTTTCCTAGCTCAATTTTCCCTAGGTTAGATCTCTCTAAGGTTACTCCTTACCAAAGAAGCACCATTCTTCCTCAGGGCTAGAGCAAGAAGAAGAACAGTGTGCACCTTTGTAACTCATCATACTCTCCATATACGCCAATATATACAAAAACAAGCAGGACGTAGGGTATCACGCCTTCCGGGGCGGCCTGAACCTGGGTAAATGTCTGCGTCTTTACTTCCTTAGCCACCGGGTTTACTCGCAAAGCTCTAATACACCCCAGGGCTCGTAAGAGACTCAGTACTCCCCTGGGCCGAATTCCAAAGGGGGTCCCTCCGGACCACCGCTAGAGGCGTCTCTACGCCGACAAAGAGACATCTATCCCTTGGCCCTGTAGTTTGATTCTTGTCGATGTATCATGATTTGAGGTCCTATGTCGATACTACACTCTTGGCTAGTCATGACTTTGCTCACCAACTTTACTAAGTCTATATTTTGTTGGGAATTTCAGCAGTTCCTCTGTAGATGGAGGCATCTGTAATGTCTCCGAGCATGGTTGTGGGGTTGTTGCTTGCTCTAGGCGTGGGACGTGTCTGGTCGCAGTAGCAGAATCTTAGCTTTTGCTTGCGGGACTGGCATATCTCGTGGCCACATAATATCACTAAGTCTATATTTTATGGAAAATTTTGCTAGAGTTTTCCCTACAACTCATGACATTTTTCCTAGCTAGGAGGTGCATATAACCATGCCATGCGGTTAGATCCACTTGCTCATCAGCCTCGACATGGCCATAGAGTTTTTGCTCTTTCTCAGAGATGGAAGTGGCGAACTATGTTTTGACGCGGCCGTGGAGTCTTAGCTTCCTCACAGTGGCGAAGTGTTTCTTGACGTGGCCGCGGAGTCTTAGCTCGCTCACGACAATGAAGTATAACTTGACATGGCCGTGGAGTCTTAACACTAGTACAGAACAGGTCTTTTAAGACCCCTCATCGCACACGGTTGGCCGAAACCCGTCACCAATGTGAACATCACAGACGGTCAACATTTCAGTCCCGTGTGTGATGTGCCACCGCAAACTGGGCCGTGTGCGATATGAGGAACATCGCACACGGTTTGTTCTGAAAAAACCATGTGAGGAACATCGCACACGAGTATTTTCTAACAACCGTGTGTGATGTGCCTCACATCGCACGCGGTTATTTCATAGGTACCATGTGCGATGTGCCTCACATCGCACACGGTTATTTCATTTACATCGCACACGGTTACTTTGTTGGAACGGTATGCGATGTGGTAAGTATCGTGACGGTTAATTTTGATAACCCTTGTGCGATATCAACTCGACTTCTTCTGTGTATAAATGCGGGACCTAGTCATTTTCGCCGCGTTCGAACCCTAGCTTTCTTTCGCAAATGCGCTGTGGCTGCCGTCGCCTCCTCCCCGAGCCCCCCGAGCCCGGATCCGGTTGCCGCCTCTTCCTCAAGGCCGACGACCGCTCCTCCGCCTTGCAGCAGCGCCGGCACCGGTGGAGGCCGCCGTTCTCCGTCACGTTTGTGACACTGCGCTGCACTGCACAAGACACTTCTTTTGGAGAGAGTGTCTTGTGCAGTGTAAACGTAATGTCACAATGGTGACGACGCTCTATTGCGGTTACACTGCACAAGAAAACTACGTGACGTGGTGGACGCCTTCCTCTAGGTATTATCTTCCGAACCTCTGTACTATGGTCTACGCTGATTATACCGTGCTAAATTGTGAATTGTGACTGACATGATTGTGTGCTTCGATCAGAGGTCAGGATGAAGCCCGAGCATAAGAGGAGGTGCACACATAGATGTCGCATTCTAATGCGTCATCACATTCCAACGAGTCCATTTCTAGTCAGTGTGTAAACACTCTAGCTAGCAACTGACCGTGTACCAAGCCCTAGATAGTTCGTTTCCATATAAAACTGAGATGTGCAAGATTCTTTAGCAACTTGTGCGATGTTGAATGTGTTGTACATATATAAATGTTTGAGATGTGGACTTGTCAAATTTGAGATGTGGAATTGAGATACAGAAAATTTATTAATTTGTGTTGTGGATGCTTGTGATATATATTGTCCTGTGCATGCTGGGATGTTATTCTGTTTTTCAGAGGTGGCAAGCAAAATGAACTGATGAAGCTAGGAAACATGCACATCACAGACGGGTCACATTTCAGGCCCGTGTGCGATGTGCCTCACATCGCACACGGTTATTTCAAAGATACCGTGTGCGATGTGCCGATCGCACATCGCACACGGTTGATTTGTGGGAATCGTGTGCGATGTGGAGCCACATCGCACACGCTTTTTTCTGGCGACCGTGTGTGATATGTCGTTCTGGAAAACCATGTGTGATATGTCGTTCTGGAAAACCGTGTGTGATATGTCGTTCTGGAAATTCTTAAACTTTTTCATAGGTAGCTGCCATCAGTGACGGATTTTGTTTGATGACCGTGTGCGATGTCACAAGTATCGGTGACGGTTAATTTTGATAACCCGTGTGTATCAGTACCGAGCTCGACCTAAATGCTCCAATTCAAGCGCGCGGGAACGGTGGCTTGTTATAAGGGCGGGAGGGGTGGCGCACGGCGGCTAATTGGAGTGGCGGCTAATTACTGAACATAAAAGACAAAACGAAGGATGATATCAAGTCACGAATGGATATGGTCCATTTGGGCATCAGACCAGAGTTAGCTCCAGTAAAGAAAGATAAGGGCTAGACGTATCTCCCACCTGCCTGTTACACTTTGTCCAAGAAGGAAATCATAGAGTTCTTGGGCTTCTTGTATAGTGTCAAAGTCCCCTCTGGTCATTGCGCAAGCATCAGGAGTCTTGTTTCAATGGAAGACAAGAAACTAATTGGCATGAAGTCACACGATTGCCATGTAATGATGACACAGATGCTCCCGGTGGCAATCAGGAATATTCTACCCACAAAAGTTCGAGAGGCGATCATGAGGCTTTGTGATTTCTTCAACTCGATATCTCAGAAGGTCAGGGATCCCGATACAGTGGATGATCTGCAAGAGGAGGTTGTGAAGACTTTATGCCAGCTTGAGATGTTCTTCCCACCCTCGTTCTTCGATGTCATGGTTCATCTCGTTACACACCTTGTGTACGAGATAAAGATGTGCGGGCCTGTGTTCCTACGCAGCATGTATCCGTTCGAACGGTTCATGGGAATACTCAAGCACTATGTTCGGAATCGGTATCGGCCCGAGGCCAGTATCGTAGAAGGATATACCTCGGAGGAGGTGGTTGAGTTTTGCACCGATTACATGCACAACCCACAGCCTATTGGTGTGCCCAGGTCTCGCCATGAGGGAAGGCTATCTAGAAAAGGGACTGTCGGAAAAGAAGTCAGCTGGAAGGATACTCATCTATTTGACATTGCACATTTTACGGTCTTGCAGCACATGACAATAGTTTCCCCTTATATTGAAGAACATGTGAACAAGCTACGGCAAGAGTTCCCAAAAGTGTCATACAGTCGGATCTTGAACAAGCACAACTAGACATTCAGCCAATGGTTGCAGAACCGTATCGTAGACGGGCCGACAGATGACACGCTAATGTGGTTGGCCAAAGGGCCAGCATTTACAGTTCATAGTTGGCAAGCGTACGACATGAATGGGTACACGTTCTACACGAAGGATCGAGATGAGAAGACCACATTTCAGAATAGCTCTGTCCGAGTAGAAGCCATAGATACAGATGGACAGAAGGAATTTTACTACGGGATCATAGAGGAGATTTGGGAGCTTGACTACGTCACATTCTGGATTCCATTGTTCAAGTGCAAATGGGTCGATCTCAGACATGTCAAAGTCGACAACTACGGCTTGACTTATGTCAACCTTAGCAAATTGGGATACGTAAATGAACCCTTCATTTTAGCCTCCCAAGCTACCCAAATTTTCTACATGAAAGACCTCGCACATAAGAACTGCCATGTAGTGATGCATGGAAAAAAAGGATCGTAGGAGTTGAGAATGTTGTTGACGAGGATGAATACAATCAGTTCGATGACTTGCCACGTATTGGAGAATGCATAAGAATCGACGAGCAAGACCAAGGGGAAACTTGCTACTACGTATGCCAAGATCATTCCGATGGGCTAGTATACAAAGGAAATCATGTAGTGGATTCATAATTTATTTTGAATTAATCTGATACTCATTCTGAATATGTTATCAGTTGAAGTTAGCAAATTAATTATGTTTCGAAAAGTCGTTGCAGAATTTTTGAATCTGATACTCATTTTGAATATGCAATCGGTTGAAGTTAGTAAATTATCTTGTGGAGTCATCGCAGAATTTTGATTCTGATATTCATTCCAAATACGTAATCGGTTACAGGAGTCACATCGCACACGGTGAAGACCATCAGCCCGTGTGCGATGTGACCTACATTGCAAACGGTAAACTCCTATAGCCCGTGTGCAATGTGAATTACATCGCACACGGTGAATACCTTCAGCCCGTGTGCGACGTGGTCTGGGTCACATCGCACACGGTCAGAAGCTGGAGCCCGTATGCGATGTGCACCACATCGCACACGGGCAGAGCATCTGACCGTGTGCTATGTGATTTGCGCATAAGACATTTCCAACACAGATTTACAAGACATTTACAACCAGAAAGTAGACATTTCGAATGCAGATTAAGAAGACATTTCGAACATAGATTAACAAGACATTTCCAACACCGATTAACATGACATTACATAACAAAAGGCCTCCTCCAGTTGTTGTGAAGAGAAAACATTACGTTGCATAACAAAAGCCTAGTACACACATAATGTGAAGCAAAGGGAAATAAAAACTATCTAAATCGACTCTAGTGGCAGATCTTCATCCACAGGATCAGGCGTCAGAGCGGTGACATTAGCAACTATGTAGAAGCTCACCATCTCGGCACCCCACTGGAAGCACTTTGCGTGGAGGCGCTGGATGATTTTTTTATTCCGACAGCGGACGAGGATACGCCCCGGCTGGTGGTGAGCTTCGAGGAGAAATCCAAGGTGCCGCGGAAACTTCTTTTCCAGGATACACCGGACGGCGTACGCACCGGAGTAATTGATGGGGTTGGCGTTGTACGCACAGAGGAGGGTGTCGTCGATGGGTCCATAGTCGGCGAACTCCAGTGCCCTGGCAGTGGCGCGGGAGATTTCCATGGTCACCTGCACGTGGTCCTCGCGGATGGGCGACTCTTCGCGCTTTCGCTTCACCGAAGAGCTCCCTACAGTGGCCATTATGAACAAGAAGATCGAGGAGGTGGCTGGAGGGGTAAGGAAGAAGAGAATCGACGGAGCACGGGGCTAGAGGTGACGTTTGGAGGAATGAAGTACGGAGCAGGAGGCGCGGCTTATAGGAATGAAGATGGGAAACCGAAGAGGTGGCGGTTTATAGGGGCGACTCTTCATGCTGCAGGCCGCAATCACATCGCACACGGTTGACCAAAACCCATGTGCGATGTGAGTCACATCGCACACGGATACTAAATGTGCCCGTGTGCGATGTGATCCACATCGCACACGGACATTACCAGACACCCGTATGTGAGCACTTCGCAGACGGTTAAGAAAAAAGACCCGTGTGCAATGTGGGTCTCATCGCACACGGGCAGTGGTACGCGACCGTGTGTGATGGCAGGCCCAGGTATAACTAGTAACTAGGTCATCCCGTCCGTTCACCAAAACATTTCGGCCTCGCGCGCGTCGCCTCGCCCGAATTTCCATTGCCTCTGCCTCCCCGAGCGCCGACTCGACATCTCTAGTTGCCGCCTCCCTGTCGCCAAGTCCCCGAGCGCCGCCTCCCTGTTCCCGACCACCTCGATATCTCCGATCGCCGCCTCCCCATCCCCGAGCGCCGCCTCTCCCCGACACGCTCCTCGACAGGTTAGGGTTCTCCGTGTCCTCACAACGAGTAGCAAGATAGGGCTATATCAATGCGTATGTTCCAGTGCTGCATGTTAATATTTGCGTGCAGAGGATTATTTGTGCCCGCACTACCTTTATTTCTTGTTATTTCTGCCATTATCATACTGTTGATTAGCTATGACATCCGGTAATGAATCCCCGGACTTTTCTGCGAGAGAGATCGAAGAGAACTCATCATCACAGCCGGAAGGGACCAGCACTGATCAAGCAGAAACCCTATCAGTTGTGAAGAAGGGAAGAGGAATTAGAAAACCAAGCAAAAAGCCCCAAGGAGTATGGCAAGTGGAGGCCATCGACGACAGAACCGGGGCTCCTACCTAACCAGAGAAAACGGAGAAGAAGTTTCGAACCATGTGCGGGGCGGTGGTAAGGGATAGGGTCCCCATTCACTTCGAGGATTGGACAAAGGTAAGTAAGGACCTGCGCGAGGCGATAGTGCTAGAGATAATGCAACACTTCAGGGTGCTGGAGCAATGGAAAACGCAGGTGGAAGAATGTGCCCTCTCGAAGGCAAAGGATGCTTTTCAAAATTTTAAGTACATGTTGCTCAAAAAGTTTATGAAGCAGAATAAGGATCCCTTAGAAAAGTATCCACACATTCTACCCGAGCAGTGGGCCAGATTTGTGGAGATGCGGCGAACGCCCGAGTTTGAAGCCAAGAGTGAGTCAGGCAGGGCTCTAATCACGAAGAACAAACACCCCCATAGAATGGGGGTCAAAGGATACTATGGGAAGCGGAAGATTTGGGACAGGGAGGACAAGAACCGACGCCTGTGGGGAGCCGATGTGCCTTTTCCTGATGTTGTGGCAGATCGGGCAAGAGACTTCCTGAGAGCGAGGTCTACAACCGATTCCTCAGGTCAGGTTGTGTTACCCAACCCAGCAGACCAGGAAGTGTACCAATCTATGGTAAGATCGACTACCTCATTCAGTCGTCAGTCTATAATTACGACAATGCTTACGTACCTACTAATTATAGGTTTTTATTTGCAGAAAAAGCTAAGCATCCAGGCTTCGCAAGGCTCATTTCAGTCTCAAGGGTGCAATGACATTCTCATGGCCGCTTTGGGAACCAAGGAGCCCTCGGGTCGTTGTAGGGCGATCGGGACCAATGTCGCCTGTAGGAAGGCCTTCCCTCAAGACGCGGAGGAGATGCGTGCGAGGAAAAGGGCGAGAGTGGAGCAGAAAAAAGAACAGATGAAACAAGAGCTACTCGCCCAATTTTTAAGGGATATCGATCTTATCCATCTAGGAAGGGGGGTTACTGTTCACGTGACACTATTCATGTGTGTACTGTTCATGTAGTACCCTTGGTCCATGTGGACCCCTCCGGGATAAGTGGGCCCTACTCTAGAACCCTCCGGAACCTTCTAGAACTTCTCCGGAACTCTGCCGGAAAAATCCCGAACCTTTCCGAAACCCTAAAAATACTTTCCCATATATGAAATTGTATCTCCGGACCATTCCGGAGCTCCTCGTGACGTCCTGGATCCCATCCGAGACTCCGAACAAAATTTCGCTCTCACCATATTAATATCTCATTCTCTACCCTAGCATCAATGAACCTTAAGTGTGTGACCCTACGGGTTCGGGAATATGCGGACATGATCGAGACACCTCTCCGATCAATAATCAATAGCGGGACCATGGATGTCCATATTGATTCCCACATATTCAACGAATATCATTTATCGGTTGAACCACGATGTCGAATGTTCCATTCCTTTGTCTCACGATATTTTACTTGCCCGAGATTTGATCGTCGGTATCACCATACCTAGTTCAATCTCGTTTCCTGGTAAGTACTCTTTACTCGTTCTATAATACAACATCCTCTGTGACTAACTCCTTAGTCCCTTGCTTGCAAGCGATATCAAATGTGCATTACCGAGTGGGCCCAGAGAATATCTCTCCGTCACATGGATGGACAAATCCCACTCTTGATACATGCAACCCAACAAGTACTTTTCGAGATACCTGAAAGACACCTTTATGATCACCCTGTTACGGCGTGATGGTTGATGCCCTCAAAGCATTCTTCCGGTACTAGGGAGTGGCATTATCTCATGGTCGAAGGACTAGAACATTTAACATATGATAGTTGAAGCAAATAAAACTTAGTGACACGATCAAATTGCTACGCTCAACTTGGGTCTATCCATCACATCATTCTCCTAATGATATGATCTTGTTATTAATTAACAACTCATGTTCATGGTTAGGAAACCTTAACCATCAATTAATCAACAAGCTAGTGTCAGAGGATCACTAGGGACACGGTGTTGTTTATATAACCACACAAGTAATAATGTTTCCAATTAATACAATTATAGCATGGAGAATAAACTTTATCATGAACTTGAAGTATGACAAATAACAACTTTATTTATTGCCTCTAGGGCATATTTCCAACAGCTTGGTGGGGGCTGACCTTTTGACTTGGGGTCCTCCTCTTGTCTGCCCTTGCTGCAGGTTGGGGGCATAGATGTTTCCAGTGCGTGGAATAGAGCAGTGGTTTGCGAAGTGCCCCATGTTCCCGCAGTTGTAGCATCTGACCTTGCTTAAGTCAGGTAGAGGTCGTTGCTGTCCTCCCTGAGGACGAGGCTGAGCATTTTGTTGCTGGGGACGCGGTGCATAACCTTGAGGCCTTGGTGGATATTGCCCCACAGGACGGGGTGGTGGTTGTTGCTGCCACACCCGTGGCTTCTGAGAGCTACTAGCAACAGACCTCTGCGCCTCTTTCTCACGCTTGCTGTTTTGTTGGAGGACGGATTCCTTTGCTTCAATCTTGATAGCTTTGTCCACCAGGTGCTGGAAGTCCCGTATATCGACGATAGCCAGCTTGGCTTGCATTTCATCGCTCAGCTTGCCCATGAATTTCTCCACCCTGTCCTCGTCGGTGGAGACTTCTCGCGGCGCGTATCGGGCTAGGTGGTTGAAGTCGTGGAGAAACTCTAACACTGACTTCTTTCCCTGTCGGAGATCACGGAATTCCTCCTTCTTCAGGGCCATGACGCCATCGGGGATGTGGAATGCACGAAAGCCGGTTCGAAACTCGGCCCACGTGACCACATGGCCGGGAGCTTGTACGGCCAAAAAGTTCTCCCACCAGTCTGCTGCAGCTCCTTCCAGACAATGGGAGGCAAAATTAACTTTATCTCCCTCGGCACACTGTGCTAGCTGAAGTTTCCTTTCGATCGTGCGGATCCAGTTATCCGCCTCCAGAGGGTCGTCAGCTCGATCGAAGGTGGGCGGTTGCGTCCGCTGGAACTCGGACAGGCCGCCTCTAGCTTGTCCGCCTCCACCGCCTTGGTTGCGAGCAAGCTGCTCCAGGACAATAACCCAGGGATGCATTAATACGTTCGTCAGAGTTCATGCGTGGGGCTGCGGTTTAAATCACCCTTATGGTGAAATAAACATTACAATTGCGCCAAAATTGCAGCCACCGGTACCCAATTACATGGTTCCAAAAGATACCTTAAACCTAAAACCTGGTTCAGCTTACACCATAAAAAGAGGTCAACAACTTGCCACTAGAATCCAATCGGCACTACGACGACTAACTCTTACAGCTGGGTACTTCGAATCCTATCCTTCAACCACTCATCCTACTCTTCGTCGGTTGGTATGTTACTGGTGGAGTACCACACACGAATCGACGGGTCTTCTTCCTCTTCTTCTTCAGCGGCAGGCAGTACAGCTTCATCGGTAGGGACTGGAGCGGCTGATGTCGAGGTACCTTCTCGTGAGGGTTTTGGGGTGAAGAGTCGCAGATACTCACGGGCTGTCATCCTCTTGCGTGGTTTTGTTCCAGAACTCTGGGGTTGATTGGGTTCACTGGGTGGAGTTGGGGTCGGCTCTCGTACCGGAACATACGGACTCTCTCCACAGGATGACTCATCTCCATTCGCAACACGCCACTTCCGGCGCAATTCAGCACGGAGCTTGCGGTTAGCTCTTGTCACTCGTTGCAGCTCCTGAGTAGCCTCCTTGTATTCCAAGTACAACCCGTCATACATTATCTCCGCAGAGACAACATAATTGGCAGTCTCCAGCTCAGTCTCCTCTTCGTCATCGCTTGGCACTGGTACCAAAATACTGGTGCCTCCATTACTGACCTGAGGGATGAGACGGAACGGGGAGAACAGGAAGATTTCATCAAAGTGGTGCCGTATATAGAGGACTGCTTTCCTGGCGGCCTCAAGCCGGGCGCTGTCAGCACCAGCCCTGGCTGCCCTAAATGTTCGATCCAGTTCAGGGGCTCTCACAGTAAGCCATCCAACCCAATAGTGCGTCTTCCCGTGAACTTCATAACTCCTGGCATGGAAATTGGGGAGGTCTCCCTGGTGCACACCAAGGTGTTCCAACATCCTCCACAATAGGGTGGCCCAGCTTCCTAGTTGGGTCGGGTTAGTCACCATATTGTACACCATCCTATACAATTTTAGGGTTATAAAGGACATGGTTAGCCACACAAGGAAAAACAAATGCAATAGGGAAGAACATTCAGAACTAAGAGCGATGAGGTTAAGGAATAAAAAGCAATCTACTTATTAAATTTAAACATAGGGTTTAATTTTGCAAATAGTTTTCTCGACATTGGCATGTCCTATCTAACGACCACCTGCAATTGGCTTCCTACAGTCAGCTCGGCTCTGATACCAAGCTGTCACGGACCCGGAATTGCATATGATTAGGGGAACGCGAAGTCGCCAAGGACCGAAGGACTCGTCAGCCCGGTGGCACGGTACCTGCGCCGTACGCACCAAGGCAGAACGATCCGACACCCGCCACGTGCGAACCGGCCGGAAGCAACCAATCTTCCCAGAACCACATACGATTCCATGATCCGGTGAAGGTTCAGAGTCGTTCCCAATTCCTACCACGCCAAACAAGATCGGAGGAGCCCGGCGATTCTACCCACACCCTAACCTAGCTCGGAAGCTAGTGGGTCGCTCGAAAGCCCGGTAGAACACGCCCACACCCTGCCTGGCCGGCACAGCATCTCAGCCAGCGGGTCACTCAACCGACTCCTGCTCGACTTAGTAGAAAGAGGTACGGCTTCGACTCTTCACGGCATACCCATACACTTCATATCATTCACGCATTGTGCAGGGGTAGCCTGAGTTAACAACTCGGATATCACAACAAAGCTCTACGCATACGATATTAATATTAACTGTCCACGATGGGACAACATATTACATCATTCGGCCATAACCGAAAACATATCCGAGTACGGAGAAGTTAAACGACAGCGGAAACAAGGTAAATGAGTCCCACAGCGGCATAGTGGCCGCTGACCAAAAGCTACAACCTATCCCATGAATCGACTAACTAACTGAGGAAACAACAATTTCAGGCATCATCGAAATAGTCTTCAACCACCGGCTCACCTGCAAGCTCTAGGAATAACCTAGGTGAGTACAAACGTACTCGCAAGACTTATTCGTGCTTGATTAAATGTCCTACACATACTAGTATAGCAACAATTAAACATGAATGCTTCTCAGAGTAACAATATACAAGTTAAGAACATATCATTAACAAGGTGAAGTAAAGACAAGCTAAGTAACAGTCTAACTTAGGATACAACCATATCACAATCAATTCACCTCGAGATCAAATCAGCAAATCCAAGTCCATTGGGGCAGCCCATGAGTCCAATCCAAATCAATCCATTAAACATCATTCAATTCAATTAGGGCAGCCCCTAAATCAAATCCAAATTGATCCAACATCCACACATGTTCATTTTAATCTCTCGAACCGCTACCGACAACTCAACCACTGCAGGCATAGTGAGTGCATAACAGTTTGGAGGTAGCGAGCCTCCAAAGTGCATGGAGGCTTACCCCAGCTATCCTCAGCGTTGGTTCTCGCTAACGTTTCCGTGTGATAAGGGATGGTGACACGCTGAAGATAGGGTTGGTGTGATGACAAATCTCTACTTACTCCTGGGTCGCCATCAAACTACGATGAACACCAACCGTACCCATTGTGCACGCCCTCGGCTCTCCCAACTCACTTAACAATTTAGTTGAAAGGGCCATTAGATGTTCTCAACCTAAGACACATCCCACACATGCTAGTGTACGCAATTTTGCGACGATTCACAGATAAACATTCATACACATAGCACATATGAACAGGGCATACACAAGAGTACGGAAAGTAAAGATGCAACAAGCTCTGCTTGCCTTGTTCGGGTTGTTCCTGATCTCGCAGGGAGCTGTAAGCCTGGTGGTCTTCCTCTTCAGATTCTTTTATAAGCAATACGAAGAACCGGAAAAGAAACGATAAGGAAAATATTAAGATTCAGCATGTATGCATGAGGGTTGATGCAAATAATGAATTTCTGATTAATGCACTGGTGTTATGAAGTTAGGTCAGCGAGGGTTCCCTATATGGAACTCGTGAGGTTAAGTGGTTGGCGTAACCTACGTGCATATTCAGTGTCGTTTAGTTACGAATTAGGGTTTAAGGGTGATTAGTTATGTTGGAGTGGCATGGACTCAATTATTTATAACTTAGAAACACTCTGAAAGACTTGACTAACGCATTTGGAACCATTCGATTTGGAGTTACGACCGGAAAGCTACGACTCGTCGAGTTAGGGTTTAAGAGGTGCGACGAGAAAGGTCTAACGCTAGCACCCTACCAAGTCATACTGTGCATGTGTTCCTAATGGACATCTAGTTGCTCCAAGTCGTAGGAATTCTCATAAGGATTCCAGAACTGTAAAGCTTATCGAAATTGGAGTTAGGGTTGCGAAGTTAGGGTTTACCGACCCTCGACGGAGGCTAAACAACAACCCTAGATATCAGTGTGTGCATGTGCTCAAAATTAATTTTTGATTCAGCCATATTGTAGAGAATTTCATAAGCTTTCCAGACATATAAAATTTATCAAATTTGGACTAGTGGTTTAAAAGTTATGAGCATTTGAAATTTCATACAAATTCTGCCCTAAACCAACGAAACCCTAAATGCTAAACCTACCCGGAGTCTACCCAGCGCAAAACCTAACTCCTACGCGTACCCAGCCTCAGCCCACACCCATTCTTCAACACATAAACCCCGGGGGCTGACAGCTGGGCCCCAGGGCAGAGCTGACCGGGCGCGGGACGCCTCGGTCAGCAGCTGACCTGGCGTGGCCAGCCAACCAGAGGCCGCCACGACTCCCTCGGGAGCCACCTCAGCCTCGGGGTGGCCGGGGATGCTCGGGACGGCGGCGAGGTCACCGGAGGCTCGCCGGAGCTAAGCTCCAGGGTGCTTGGGGGCCCGGATCTAGTCAGAGAAGGTGGCTGGGGCACGAGGAGCTCACCCCGAGGACGATTCGGTGCTCGGGGAGGAGTGGGGAGGTCAGGAAGACGGCCGGCAACGAGGGAGGCGGCGAGGGGGCTTCGGGTCGTCGGCGTCAGGGGGTTCCAGACACGGATCTACGAGGACAAGGGGTTAGGGAGGTTGGAGAGGGAGAGGGGATGCTCAGGGGCTAAGAGATGGGGCCCGAGGCTCACCAGAACGAGCGCGAGAGGTCGTCGGAGCTGCTGCCGGACTTGGAGACGAAGAAGGTGGCGAGGGCGATTCCGACCCGGACCTGAGGAAGAAAGGGGAGAGGGAGATGAAGGAGAGCAAGTGGAAGCTCGGGGATGGAGCGAAAAGAGCTGGAGCTCACCGGAGCACTCGGGATTTCTCGTCGGAGTTGAAGGCTGAGGCGGCGGAGGAAGCTCGGGAACGGGGAGGCAGAGGGGAAAAAAGGGTTAGGGTTTCGGGGAGGTGCGGAGGAGAAGGAAGGCTGTCGGAAGGCGGCCTTTATAGGGCGGCGAGGAGCTTCGGACCGCCGGTCGGAAGGAGCACCGCCCACTGCGGCGAGCGGGCGACGGCGACGTGGCGCGGGCGGGATGACAAGCGGGCCCTGGGCGCGGCAGTGAGAGGGAGCGGAGGCTGACAGGCGGGGCCGGCCTGTCAGCGGGGGCAGAGGGGAGAGGCGCGCACGCGGGGGAAGTGGGCCGGCCAGCTGGGCCGGCCGAGCAGGCTGTCGGCCCGAGTAGATTAGGGTTTTAGTTTTCTTTTTCTTTTTATTTATTCCTGATTCCTTCCCCACGTCATTTTATGTTGAAATTTTTCTCCAAATGTTTTGAAATTTTTACAGGGGCTCTAATATATTATTTGGGAGCTACTGGAAGAATTTGAATCAATTTGGACATTGTTTGGCCTATGTTCCCATTCAATTTTGAATTAGGGTTTGATTTCGGATTCGCACTACAATTGAGCCCTAGGCATATCCAAAAATTCTGAAAATTGGCCAGGGGCTAGGGTTTCCACTTCTGAAACTATTTGTGAAGTTTGAGAACTTTTCATCTACCCTTGCTTGTCCCTTCCCCTAGCCCTAGTTCTTCGGCACCTTAGGTTTGAGATTGAGGATTCACCAGTGTGTTCGATGACTCCCTCTACCCTTATTAATGACTTTGTTATTTTGAATTCTTCGAATAAGTTGATTGGTGTTTTGACATTGTTATTTGAAATACTTCAAATAAATTTATTGGTGTTTGTATAATTTCCACCGAGGATAAAATATGCACATATTCTATAAAGTAAAATCGATATACAACTAAGTTTAAGTAGAGTGCGGGTGATGATGATGCCATGTATGCATGAATGCAGGTCGAAACCCTAATCGTTAAGTTTGGGTATTACAGCCACGGCGGGGAGAAATTGTTGCGGCGGGGCAGGGGCTGCGGCGCGGTACTGCCACGGTGACGGAGAGGTTGCCACGTTGCTGCCGCGGTGCTGCCGCGGTTTGCCACGGCAGAGCGAGGCGGCGGCGGCAGTTGCTGCAATACTGCCGCGGCAGGGGAGTTAGCAGTGCCGGGCTGCCGTGCTACTGCCACGGCAGGGAAATAGCTGCCACGACAGGAGAAAAGCAGCTGCGGTAGAAATGAAAGGGTAATGACAGTGCCTTGCCGCGACAGGGGAAAGTGGCAGCGCGGTGCTGCCGCGATTGGGAATGAGCATCTGCCGCGGTGGGAAGGAGGTTGCCACGGCAGGGCAAGGGAGCTGCGACAGTAGCTTGCCGCGATAGAAGTAATAGCTGCCGTGGCGGCAGGGGTTTTTAGAATAATAGAATTGGGTGCGTTAGATTATCCTGTCAAAAACTTCTACCCTACGTTTCTGTCGCGTTAGGGTTTCAGGGTTCTCGGAAAATAGATGATCATCCCATCCGAGGAGTTGATAATTTAAACGGTATTTCCAGACGGAAACTGGAAAGGGGTACATATGAGCTTAAGTTAGTAGGACTCTGAGATCTTAAAGCTAAACTCTACGAGAGCAAGAGTTGCCCTAGATAACCGGTATGCTTACATGCCACATGAAATGACATCTTTTGATTAGGGAAAAGTATGCCATTAGTATTACGCACTCAAAAACATTCTGCCTACCGACTTAACGGGTGATATATGCATTTTAGTGCGCTGGGTAGAATAGAACATCTATTTTGGCGGCTCTGTGAATTGTATAAATAGTACATATGTTGATATAAGAAAATGTAAGAAATGCCCTATGCCTAATCTTCTCTATTTAAGTTGAGGGATCGAAATGTTGTTCGACTAAAAGCTAGGAACTAACCCAGGGTTTCAGAGCCGGCGAAACCTTGGTCAAAATGGGTCTAGTTAAACAAAGAGAAGATTTGAATATATTAGGGTTCTCGTGTTTCGGAACTTATTAGCATTTAAACTTCATTAGCTCCTTTTTTTTCATCAGTTAGGTTTAGAAAATGGTCAACATCAATTGGAGGTTTGGATGAACATGGGTGAATTTTTGGATTTGCTTAAAATGCGCAAAACATGTGTATATCAATTTAGAAGATATCAATAAAAGGATCAACTAGTTTAGCTCCAATCGCAAAAGATTCACATATATAAGGTTTAGGTCTGAGCTGCTCTCCGGTTTAACTTTATGATAATTTCACGAGTTAAGAAAATGGTAGCGCGAAAAGGAGAAAGAGATTTTATGATTTTCTTAAGAAAAAGGGGTATAAGTAATTTAGGTTATTAACAAGGGAGAGATTTAGGTTTTCACTCAAACCACCCGTGGGTCCCAGCTATTAGGAAGTAGTTAGGGCGCCTAAACTGATTTTTGCTTAGTTAAGGAGCTCAGCTAACTGCCACTGAGTATGCAACGCAGAGTGAAGGTTTGCTGAAGAAAAAGAAGAAAGGGGGCTCTGGTTGGGCCGGCGGGGAAAAATGGGGCGGCCGGCTTGCTGGGTTGACCCGAGCGGCGGCCTGGGCAGTGGCTTACCAGTGGCGCCGTCCTCAGTGGGATCTCGAGAGCAGCAGTAGAGAGCAAATCAGAGGCGTGGATCGAATCCGAGCCGCGAGTTCGTGGCGGCGGCTCTGGCCCGTGGAGACCGGCGGCAGAGAGGGGGACGCCGGCGGCGGCGGCCTAGGGGTGGAGCCACGGGGGGTTGGCCGGCGAGCGGCGGTTTTGGGGCTGCTGCAGCGGCCGGTCGCGGGGGGAAAAAGAGAGCTGCGGTGGCTGACTTGGGGGCGGTCGGAGTGACGACGCCGGCGCCCGAGGCGGTGGGTCCCGGCAGCGGCGACTCGTCCAATAGGGGCGGCGCTCGGGAGACGTTTGCTGGCGCCGATGTCAACTGGAGCATGACCACAGCGGGAAGGTCCTGGCCGGTGGCAAGGAAATCAGCGGGGGAGAGCTCCCGGCCGTGGTGAATGGGGAGTGGCGGCTCCGGCTGGATGGGAGCTTCGGCTCACGGCGACGGGGCGGCACTCGCCGGTGATGAGCCAGGTGGCGAGGAGCGGCGCCTTGGGGAAGAAGGGGCTAAGCGGCGGCCCGTCGGTGGGGGAGAGAGTAGGGACTTGGGGCTCGGCCGGAGCAGCGGATTGAGGGGGCTGCTCACCAGAGAGGGCTTTGTAGAAGCAAGGCAGAGGAGAAGGAGGGAGTCCTGCGGCGGCGCCGGAGGGAAGGCGAGGTACCCTGGCCGGCGGAGAGATGTCCCGGACGTCAGGCTTTACTGATGGCGAGCGGCGGCCTCAGGGGTGGAACGGATCCCAGATCCGGGGAAGGGCTGCCGTGGTGCTTGGCTTGCTCGGAAAAAGAAATGGGTGCGCCGGCGAGGTCCTTTGCAAGAAGAGGAGCAAGCTCGGGACTTGATGCGTTAGCTGCCGCGGCTCCTACTCGTGCTGGTGACTAAGGAAAGAAATGGTGTGGGGAGCTCAGAGCTTGTGCTGGTGTTTACAGATCTGAAGGGGAGCTCAGCACAAGGCTTGATTGAAGACCACCAGGAAGAAGATGGTGGAGAAAAGGAATGGCAAAGGATCTTGGGGAAGAGGAAGAAAATGGTTTGGCTTGAGGAAATGCAGAGCAGACCAGGAGCAAGTGAGAGCTCGGGATGTGATGAATAACTGGAGCTGGCTCGGTTTGGGTTTGGAGTTAAGCAAAGAGAAGCTCGGTGAGGATATATAATAGCAGTGGGGAAGAACGGGGCAGGGGAAGAGCACATGCGTGCTTGGCAGAGAAAACATGGGAAGCTGGGTTAAGGGAGTAAATGCAGTGTCAGTGAAGTGATATGAGAGGGTGAGGGGACGTGAGAGGAGAGGGACAGCTCAGGGTAGAGAAACTATTGTGAGCAGTCAGGTGAGCTGTGTGATATTGCATGCACTGGGAAAACAAACAGTGGCACCAATAAATGGATGAGATATAAGATGGCAGGGATTTTGGCACTTAGCTAGCGTGGAGAGGGGACCTCTCGGTGGCTTCTGTGCACGATCAGCATGCACAGTGCAGGTGCTAGACTGGGATATTAAATGAGATGGGACATTTCATGGTACTCGCCAGGTGATTTACTGAGTTAGGTGTTTCAGGGAGACCGGGAGGGTGCTTCACGGGATTTTCTGATAAGTTTCGGTTAGGTTAACTCATGATTTCATGCGGAAAATATTTCGAGGTTAAGGTGTTCGAGGTCATTTATTCCCAAGTTCATTAATTCTGTATGCAGATGTTTTTGGTACTGGACATTGTTATTTTATGTTAGAGTCGAGTTAGGAATATTATTAGGTTGTCCCACAATTTATCTTGGAATTTCTGGAAGGGCCGGGGAGTGATGAATCCCGCAATTAAGGTTTTGGAAGGAACTGTGTTTAATTAGGGAGAAAGTGATCGGGGGTTGGAATTAGGGTTTCGACAAAACGGAGATCGATAGAGATAAGGACAAGGGTTTTCGTGTTTGGTATTTAGCTTCATCATGATTTGAACTAAAGTTTTAATTTAGTGTGTTTGTCAGCTGACATTATTAACGAAAAAGTTTTTGTTAGCCCTAATTTTTGGGTTTTGGAAAATCAGGGTGTGACAACAAAGAACCATTGAGTGAAGCCGATATTGTCGAAGTTAGAGGACAGTTTGCCCACTTCTTCGTCACGCAAGTCATACCGGAAAAGGGACAATTCAGATCACCTTGATTGTGACGTATTGATTTTCTTTCTATTGGCTGTCAACCTTGTCAGATCCAAACTTGTAGGAATGTTGACTGTGAATGGGTCAACTCATATTCAATTGATTCAATTTGCTTATATATGTCGGCTGTGAAATCTATGTGATCTCTATTTTATTTGTGTTTGGATCAAATCTGTGTATTTGCCTGATGGATGAAATCTGTGTATATATGTGGCTGATCAATGAATTCTGTGAATGTGGCCGATGAATTTTGTGAAATGATATTGTTGCCTGAGATTTCCTGTTGTCGTTATTGTTGCATTCCCAGCATCGCACACGGCTCGGCGGCCCGAATCGTGGGCGATGTGTGCGTCAACGCACACGGTCCATTGCAACTGACCGTGTGTGATGTGGTTGGTCATTGCACACGGGCCCAAACTTCCGACCGTGTGTGATGTGGAGCAGTCATCGCCCATGGTTAAGACCAAATAACCGTGTGTGATGTGGTTGGTCATTGCACACGGGCCCAAACTTCTGACCGTGTGTGATGTGGAGCAGTCATCGCCCACGGTTAAGACCAAATAACCGTGTGCGATGTGGCCAAATATCACACACGGGCCGAGTTCTCTGACCGTGTGTGATGTGCGAGTTCATCGCACACGGTCCACCCATGTGTGATGTGCGAGTTCATCGCACACGGTCCACAGAGCTGACCCGTGTGCGATGTGCCAGGTCATCGCACACGGTTGTTTCATATTTACCGTGTGCAATGTGGCTAGTCATCGCACACGGTCCACAGAGCTGACCCGTGTGTGATGTGCCAAGTCATCGCACACGGTTGTTTCACATTTACCGTGTGCGATGTGGCTACTCATCGCACACGGGCCTGCCTGAAAAGCCGTGTGCGATGTGCGTATCATCGCATACGGCGATGGACCCGTGTGCGATGTGCCACCCACATCGCTGACCAACCCGTGCATACGGGGTGGAAAACCATATGCGATGAGCTTTTTTAACCGTGTGCGACGAGCTTTTCTGTGGTAGTGTAACTTGCTCACAGCTAAGAAGTTTGTCTCGACATGGATGTGGAGTCTTAGCTCGCTCATGGCGATGGACTGTCTCAACGTGGCCGTGGAGTCTTAGCTCATTCACGGTGATGGAGTGTGTGCGACATGGCCACAAAATCTTAGCTCACTCACGATGATGGAGTGTCTCAACGTGGTCCTGGAGTCTTAGCTTGCTCACCAGCAACAAAGGAGGTATCACTGCACTCAAACCTTTTAGGAGAGGTTGACCATCATTGCTCATGTCATCGCAGAATTTTATGTCGTGTCCATCCACGGCAGATATCTCTCATGTGTCTGTCATCACAGAATGTTACCACGCATCCATTCTCGGTGAGTGTTTCTCATGCGCGCGTCATCGCAAAATGTTACCTCACGTTCACCTAGAGTGGGTGTTTCTCATGCTCATGTCATCGTGGAATGTTACCTCGCGTCCGTGTGAAAGAATCTAGGGTATCGACTAGAGAGGAGTGAATATGATTGAACAAAATTATGAGCCAAAATTACATTTTACACACGTATTCTATAACACTAAGTAGTACTAAGCAAAACCTAGCATGCTAGTGACCAAAACAAGTAGGAAATCAAATATGTAGGAGTACAAGGAAACAACTAAGGCCCTGTTTGGTTGGGCTGTGGCTGTTGGAAAAGCAGCTGTTGGCTGGCTGGCTGGAAAAGCGGCTATGGCTGTTAGCTGTTGTATAAAAATTGTAGGTGTTTGGTTCAGCTGTGGCTTTTAGCTGTTGTGTAAAAAAAAACTCTATTTATCTCTCTCTCTCTCTCTCTCTCTCTCCATTATTTTCCCCACCCGGACGCTGGGGAACTCTGCCCCTCTGCACTCCGCCGCCGGCGCCCCTCTGCACTCCGCCGCCGGCGCCGCTCCCCTCGGTTGCTCCAGCGCCGCCTGCCTCCTCTTCTCCGCCGGCCTCCTCGGTCCCCGCCAGATCCGCCTCGCCGGCCTCCTCGGTCCACGGCCGCCCTTCCACATCCGCCCCGCCCGAGCTCGCCTCCCCGCCTCCTCCTCGGTCCCCGCCGCCGCCGGTCCACGGCCGCCTCCTTCTCGGTCCCCACCGCCGCCGGGCCCTCCCCCTCCCTCCCCCCCGGTCCGAACCTCCCAGCGCCGCACCGCCCCGTACTCGGCCGCGAGCGCCTCCCCCGCCGGCGGCAATCCCCCGAGCTCCCTCCCCCGCCGGCGGCAACCCCCTCCCCCCCGGCCGCTTCTCCCTCCGCTCCGGCCGCTTCTCGCCGGTCCCTCCTCCAGATCCCCTTCTCCCTCCGCCCGAGCAGCAGCTCCCTCCCCGTCCGTTAAGTGCACAGTAGAAGAAGATTGCAGGAAGCTGGTCCAGAGGAGCTTCGGATTTAACACACAACCACAGCCCGAGCAACAGCCAACAGCCGGAGCAAAAGCCCCTCGTTTGGTTCGGCGGTGGCTGTTGGAAGGGAAAAGCCGAAGCCACCGCCGAACCAAACAGGGCCTAAGTGTGAGATAGAAGAATTTGTTGTCGAAGTTCGGGCCTTTGGTGAGGCTCTACGTCTTCATTGGGGAAGCTTCATCCAATGTTTGAAGTTCGCACCGAATCATATTCTTTCCTCAAGAAGCTTGCCGATGCGAAGCTTCCCTTCTCTTGTGATAGCTCTTCATCTTGCGGTAGGTAAGCTCCACACACTCAGAAATTTCTTGGGGCATTACACAATCCTTGAAGGCTCCCAAGCAACTCTTAGCCATCTAGGAAACATCAATCTTCAAGAGTAATATGCTTCAATTAGTTTGGCTTGGAGATGAACTCTTGCTTCATGCTCAACTATGGCTCAATCTCTCTCTCAATGGTTTCTTCAAAAGAATCACAACTTAGGCTTGAGGAATTGTGGAATATCACTCAGGAGAGCAGAGAAATGTTTGGCAAAGAGTTACAGAAGATATTTTCCAAGAGTTAGGTGTGCAAAGAGATCTACGGGTATATATAGCCAACCCATACAAAACAAGTCGTTTGTGCAAAAAGTGCAAAACTCAAAACTTTTGAGATGGGACTCAGAAGTTCCAACATTTAAAAGCAACGGCTATATCAGCAATACAGAAATAGAACTCGAAACTTCCAGCAAGAGCACAGAGGTTTTGATTTTTAGAGCACATCGGACAAAAACAAATGTTGAAGGTTCTGACTTGAACCTAGACCCTTCGGGATTAAGAATAACCTTCATAAGGCGTGGTCTAAATGAATTCCTGGAGGTTCTGACATCACACTCGGACCTTCCAAGATTTCAAATGACCTTAACCAAGGTGGATAGCACTCATTTTCGGAGGTTCTGACAACGGACTTGGGCATTCTGAGATTTCAAAAGATAAGTCCAAAATAGATCTCACGAAAAGATCTAGTGACTCCGATTTTAAAAACAAAAGGGCTTAGGCGTTTACAGAACCGAAACTCGGAGGTTCTGAGAAATCTCGAATGTTCAGACATCCAGAAGATCAAACAGAAAAGGCAAATCAGAGGCTCCAAGTTCCCTTACTCTTCACATAGAAGTAAAAATTGGATGTTTTGACATCAATCTCGGATATTCTGACATTTTCACAAACTAGTGAGCATTAGCAAGGCATTTTCACCAGCTTCTAGATTTAAAACCCCCTTAATAGTATGGATTTTTCTAAACTCAGTTTGATTCCTTGAACCACCAAAAGAGCTATTAAATTATCCCTAATCTTTGTTTTTTCAAGCTGCCTTTCCTAAGAAATTTTTAGGGGTCAACAATGCTGATTTTAATACTGCTTTCTGGAATAAAAACCTGATCACACTTCATGCACACATCAGTCCCTTAATAATTTTAATATTAATCATCAAAACTCACTTATAGGGCCAAGATACACTTTCATCGTGCATGGCAGGTCTTGCGTGCTCATGCCATTGCAGAATGTTACCTCGTGCCCATGCATGGTAGGTGTTCGTGCTCATGCCATCGTGGAATGTTACCTCACATTCGTGCATGCTAGGTGTTGCGTTCTCATGTAGTCGCAGAATGTTACCTTGCTCTCGTGCTTGGCAGGTGTTACGTTTGGGGGAGCCTCTTGTATCATACGCGCATAATAGACTTGGAACCTCGCGGGCAATTCCACGAAAAAATTACAGGTGAGAACACAGTTCAAAGAGCATATGAGAAACTAATAAAAAGATCATTTGCATGAAATAAACATGATAAAAAGTAGAGTACCGACACAATGGTTGATAACATAAATATAAATTAGCTTGAGTGGCGATGACAGATCACGATTGTCTTACCACTTACACGTAGTACTTGCAAAAGGTTGTAGGCATTCCAACTATGCTTGAGCTCATTAGCTTGAAGGTCTTTTAAGCAAAAGGATGACGAGCATGAGGAGTTGGTAACTTATGGTCCTTCCCACTTGGAGCTCAGTTTGCCATTAGCTTCTGGGTTAACCTTCTTCATTAGCACGAGATTGCTGACTTCAATGGGATGCGACTTGACATTCTTGTTGTATGCATTTGCCATTGATGCTTGGTAATGCTCGATGTTCATAGCTGCCTCTTGCCATATGATGTCGACATCTTCAAGGGACACTTGATGAGCTTCATCATTGGGTGCTTTAGTGGCATGCATGGAACCCAACTTCACTTCCTCTGGAGTTTCAAATTCATCATTGAAAAGTAGCTTCAAAGGAGTGTGGCCCGTCGCTTGACTCGTTGTGGTTCTGGCAGACCAAAGAACACTTGGCAACTAGTCTGCCCAACACCCCAAGATAATTCAAACATACGTATTTGTAATCCTGCTAAGATGATGTTGTTTGCTCTCTCCACTGCACTGTTCACTTTGGGATTTGTGACGGATGTGAAGTATAGGGTTATCCCGAAGCCAATGCAAAAGCACTTGGAAGATGTTGCATCAAATTGTGTTCCATTGTCAACTATGAGTTCATGGGGTACTCGAAATCTGCATATGATATTCTTCCAGACAAACTTCTGTACTAATTTGAATGTTATTTTTGTTAAGGCTTTGACCTCTACCCACTTCGAGCAGTAGTCGACGACGACGATGACAAACTTGGCACCGTGACTTGCTATCTTGAACGGTCCAACCAAATCCACGCCCCAACGCGTGAGCAGCCATGAAGGGGGCATTGGTTGTACTTCGTGTTGGCTTGTTTGTTCCTTTCCCCATCCACTGACATGCCTCACATGCTTTGACTAGGCGTTGTCCATCATGTATAGCTATTGGCCAATAGAAGCCATGATAAAATGCTTTTGATATGAGAGCATGTGGGGCAAGATGAGATCTACAAATTTCTTCATGAATTTCTCGCACTAACTATTCTCCTTCTTCTCAAGAGACGCACTTGAGATAGGGCGCGAACACTCCGTGCTTTCATAGGGCAACATCATGTATGGGGAAGCGCCTGGCACGTGCTTTGCCCCCTGGCACGTGCTTTGAGTTGGCATGCTTCAACCGGATTGTCAGTCTCAATCTCATCATCAGGTATGACATGATTGGTGTTCTCTAGTCTTGTTCTGTGACGATGCAGACTTTTGACAATTATTTTATTACGGGCATTGAGATAATCTCATAGAATATGCCTTGTAGAATTTCAGCTCTTGTGGTTGTGATACAGGCCAACTTATCAGCTTTGGAGTTGTCTATGCGTGGAATACTTCACCCAGTGATTCCCGTGAAGTGCTTCTCCATTGCATGTGATTAGCGCTAAGTACTTGATCGTCTCTAGGTCATTAGCTTGGAAGATCTTGTTAACATGCCCCGCGACGAGTTGTGAAACGTTTTTAGTGAGGGACTCATCGTGCACCTGTGGTGCGGACTTTATGTAGGTCAAGAAGGAGTGCCTCATATTTGGCAATGTTGTTGGTTGTTTTGAAGTCAAGGTGTGTAGAGCACTTGGTTATGGAGCCTTGGTGATTGTAAGCTCTTGCACCTACTTCCTTGGAGTACTGTCACACCCTGATTTTCTAAAACCCGAAAATTAGGACTTTCAAAAACTTTTTACTAAATAATGCTAACTAAAGTACACCCGATTAAAACTTTACATCAAATCATTCTAACCCTAAAGCAAATTAGGCCAAGATCTTCCGCCTTTGATCCCCTTCTTTTTCCTAGTTGGTGTAACTTAGACCGACGTTTGCAGCTACAGCCTCAGCCGATATTTCTGTGAAATCGACACGTATATACATCGCGAACCTTCTCCGAATGAGGTGATCTTCTAACACCTACTTCACCACAACCTTTTCTACTTATTTTGACCTTATCGCAACCCTATATATGCTTAAGTTTCCACGTGTATATGAGCACATACACTCTGAACCCTAAACTACCTCTTTTGAGCAGAAGGGAATCCACAACCCTGACTCTTTATCCTCCCTCGGTCCTCCTATTTTCGTCTTGATCATGTAACCATGTAAACAAATTCCATTAACGAGATGTTTAGAACAATGTTCCTGAAGCATTTAAAATATGACCTCTCACCTATCTTTGACCGTTTAAAACTTTTAATAACACTAGTAATAATAATAAAATGTGTTCCATTCTGGCCTTGTACCTTGAAGTTCTTTCCTTTGCATCATATGCATCGTATTGGTGTTAACAACAGTACCACAAAGTGCAAAATGTTGGAACTGATCTAAGCTTGAAATCGAGATATACTTCGACCGACTTAAGTATCGAGATGCCCTTAAATTTGTCTAAATCTAATCCTTGTGAACCTAATCCATCTCTGAAATTAAACATTGCGCTTCATATTCCAAATATTGTCTCAAATCCACCACCCAATATATCTGAGATATTTCTCTGAACCCTCATGTTCCCCCTCTGCTATCGTTCTATTCCTCCTGCTACGGCGACTAGTCCCCATTGTCTAGCACCCCATTCCTCTGTGAAGCCTGGCCACCTCATCTCTTCAATAACAATTGGTGCCAAGCTCAGCTAGAATCCCGCCGTTGCTAGCGTTGACACGCCACACTATGCCAGGCACGACTCCACTCATGACTGCACAGCATTGGCACTAGCACCTGCTAAAATCGGTGCCTAACTATGCTATAGCAACAATGCTTGCTAGCTACCCACCTCTTCCCTTAATTCTTCATAACCCTAGCGTAAAAGCTACCCGAGCTACTCCATCTTCCTCCCCATTGCCTCCCCATCCTGAGCTGCCATTCTTTTCCTCTTGACCGAGCTAATCCTCCCTTGCTCCCCTCAAGCCAAATCCATAGCAACCGAGCTTCTTCCCCACCTACTTCTCCACCGCGCCTCCCTCCCTCCTGGAGCTTCTACTCCAAGCAAACCGAGCTCAATCTCCTTTCTTCCACCTCCATCTCGTCCTCTGCAACCTCAATCCTCTTCCCACTTCTTCCTCCTGAGCTCCCCATTGCCGCTCTCCTCTTTCCCCGTCTCGCACCCTCCTCTTCAATCAGCCAACGCATCCCTGCCTTCGTCCCCATTCCCCTTGGAGCTCTTCCCCAAACACCGCGCTGCTCCAACCCGCTCCTCACGACAACGCCGCCACTGGGGAGCCCTTGGTCGCCACCGCCGTGAAATCCAACTCCTCCGCCGCTTCCACTAGGCCCTGGCATCTTGCATCCACCCCGGCACGGCCATCTCCACGCAAGCCATCACCGGCTGCCAGCAAGTCCTGTTACCTGCCACCGAGGTGAAGCACGCCGCCATCTAAACCCCCTCTTCCCTTGATTCTCTCCGGCCTCCCCGTCCCCTTTGCTCTCTTAACAACCGAAGCCATCGAGCCGGACCTCCCTTCCCCGCTCGAGCTCGCCGGAGCAGTTCTTCCCGTGCAGCCACTCGTCGCCACCAAGAGCAGCAGCCGCATCCGCCGCCACCGGATCCACAGCGGGGGAAGCCCTCCTCACTTCCATCGGCTGCCTTGCCGCGCCGCCTGGCTGCCGCTCCACTCTTTCTCTTCCCCGCCGCCGGCGGGCACAATTAGTAGCAGCCCACCGACGCCATGGAATCGCCGCCGCCATTGGTCACGCCTTCATCGGCCATCGGCGAGTACTCCGGTCGCGCCTCCGTGAAGCCTTGGGAGTTGGCAACGCTGTGGCCACTGCCGGCACCCCACGACCCCGTGCCCCATTCTCCACCAGCGGTAGCCCCGAGCAGGTAGTCTCCCTAGCCTGCCGCCGCTGGCGAGCGCTCTCGGTGAGCACGGCCGAAGCCCATAAATTCCCCTCCCCTCTGTTTTTTTCTTTTCCACCATGTCCTTATCCCATACGCGTGAACATAACGGGTTAAACCACTTAACCCGCCGGCTGCCCTTGGGACCGCATGAAGGGTTAAAAGGGGAAAGACGTATTCCCAAAAATGCGCTTTCCTCTTCTGAGCACGTATTCCAAATTCTGTTTAATTCAAAGTGTGCCTCCCCTTCTGGGAAACGTACACGATCTGTTGCTCTGCTCTAATTATGTTTTCGTCTCTGGGATGTGTAAACCCTTCCGCTAACAATCTGCTCCCGCCTTCGTAACCACCAAAGCATACTCCCCGATGCTGCCTATGACATCACCCACCTCCCCCTCTCTGATTTCCTATCTCGGTGGATTCTCAAAACCCTACATACCGCTCGTCTTACCTCCAATTGACTCAATTCCTTTTCCGGTAATCTTCTGAATTCAAAACCTACCTGATAGTATAGCTTCATAACTATTGAACAAATTTGACTTACAAATTGGAACTTAATTCCGATATAGTTATAATGTAAACACCTACTCCATTCCAGTAGCACACTGAGACTTAAATCTTTTTATACTTGAAGGCCACAAAGAGTTTGTCGACGATCGGTGAACCGGCGATCTTACGGTACTCGTGAGATGATGATTACTGGGGGGTAGGGACCTCTAGGGCCCAAGTGCCAAGAGATCTGACAGCAGGGGACAGCCGTTTTTATACAGGTTCGGGACTCCCTCAGGATAATAACCCTACGTCATGTTGCTATATATTGATCGGGAACACGCTTTACAATGGGGGTGTATGTTAGTGGCTATCCTAGGCCTAATCGTAGACTAACCCTAGCTAATCCTCCGGGCTCGACTCCTTTGAGACTGCGGGTCTTCTAGAGCTTCGCCTCCTGGGATCCTTGCGCTGCGACTAGTTGAATCTGTTGCCCTAACTTCACCTGTCCTCCCCTATGGGATTGCTGATCCTTATATAGGGGGTTCCACGGGTCGTACTAGACGTGGACTCACGCCCGAGTAGGACTCCGGCTTCCTTAAACGTCGGGATTGACTTCCTAATTTAAGGGGAGTCTTCCCTCCTCTAGAAGGATTACCTTATCGTCCAGGGATCCTTAATCGAATACACTGTACTTTCCTAAAGTCCCGGGGAACTGTACACGGATACCCCTAATACGCGGGATACCATACTACTCATCATCAAGCCCCCCATCAATACGTGAAGTGAGGTCGTGATGGTTCTATCGAAAATCTGCCCTTGTCGGGGAGGAAACTCCGAGTAGGCGATCCGAGTAGGTATGGTCGATGACTTCCCCGAGTAGGCTCAGTTCCTACCGAGTAGTCGCGAAAACCTTATCGAAGCAATCCTTGGGAAAAACCAGAACACTTACTGATCCGATCTGATCCGTTGATCACGGACACGCGTCCGCCTGGTATATTTTTAGGAAACGGAACCATCGTGGCGGAAAATTCGCGTGGTGATGAAGAATTTTTTCTCTCTCTGCGCTATTATACCGCGCACTCGTTCAGGTCGTGGGTTGTCAGACCCTCTTTTTCCCGCGACATGCCTTGTACGCGGAAAAAGCAACTGTCCGCATTAAATGCGATGGAACTGATCGTGCCGAAAACCGCGCTCGGTCCTAGCGAACGTTTAAATCTTTGGGAGTCCAAGGATTGGGGTTTTTGCACGCATTGTCTCTTTGCCTCCCAACCTTCTTGCTCCCTTCGTCTTCTTCCTCGCGCCCCCGCCTACCCTCGCTTCCACAACCTCTCGATCGATCAGTGGAAATGGGCAAGAAGAAAACCGTGAAGGGATCTGGTTCTCCCGATCGTGATGACGAGTCGGGGAAAGTGTAACGCTCCGATTTTCCAAAACTCGAAAATTAGGGCTTTCAAAAACTTTTTGTTAAATAACGCTAACCGGCGTGCATCGAAATAAAACTTAATAACAAATCGTTCTAACCCTGAAGTTAATCAGGTCGAAACCATTCGCCCTCGCGTCCCCGCCACGACAGCCCGAAGCAGCCTGAAGCAGCCAGTTTGCTCCGCCGCGTCAGCCCAAGGCAGTCGATGCCGCTGCCACGCTCCTGCCGCGGTAGCAGCCGCTGCCCGTTTCCTCTGCTGCGGCAAGACCTCCGCTACCGCCGTTGCTATTCTTCTCTGCCGCAGCAAGCCGCTCCCACCGCGACAAGCTTCTGCCGCGCCACCGAACTTCCGCCACGGCACCTTTCAGCACCCACCGTCGCTGCCATGCCCCTGCCACGGCAACCCCTTCCCTGCCGCAGCAATACCATGTCGTCGTTCTTTCCTGCCGTGACAACCGACTCCTACCGCAACAAGTCTTTCCCTACCGCGGCAACACCGCGGCAACATTCTCTGCTGCAACTTTACACATATTCATGAGCTTATCAGTGTTTCTCCTCAAACCCTAACCACCACGACTTCATGTGTCGATTCCATCTCCGTCGCAACCCTATATGTGCTAGAACCATCAAGTGTATGTGTACACACGCACTCCAGCCAAATAAAACGACACGCACCGTATTCATCGGAACACCTGCGGTATCTCACTACCAGGCAACCATAAGCCGAGACAGATGACTTACCAAGAGTTCTGTATATTCTTCATCCCCTGCCGCACGCCCGGAACCCTAGTTCCAGCCCTCGAGTTTTCTGTCCCATTTAAAACCAATTCCTTTAGAAACCCCAATCGGAAAATCTATCTCTCCTCAGTCTCTCCGAAAATTCCGAAATAAGTTGCGGAACGACCCCAGCGATATACGTGACTCCGATATAACATAAAATAATAGGACCCAATTCAAAAATATTCATATACAAAATAAATAACCGTTAGGATTAAAAATTAGCTTTTAGCTGCAACCCATTAAATTGAGTTTCCAAAATTCTCGATGATTACCACGACGATCCCCGCATTTCCGAGAATTCAAAGATACAAAAGCGTGAGTGTGCCTAGTCAGAAATTCGAGTTGATCAATGTCGAGCATTTTTATTAAAATACCGCGGCACATGAGACCTTGAATAAACTCCCCAATTGACCCTGTCTAAAACCCGGTAAAGCATTTTTACCATCCTTCCAACTTATCCATCTCTTTTATTTCCCTGGCAGCTCATGTCTCTGTTTCCTCAGTTAAATTTCTAATCGTGTCTGGCAGTGGCATGCAATTCCCGAGAGGGAATCAGATTCGCGTCGGTGCCAAACTTTCCTATCTCCCTTAGACATATTTTTCTTCCGCACCAGTGGCAAGGATTGATGTCTTGGCCAGGTCATTTCTTCCAGGATACACTCAAACCCTCGCGTGCACATTTCAACTCCCTCCAGTGCCAAGCCACCGTACCATTTGCATTGACCTCTGTTTCCCCAGTGCATTTCCAGCACACCCTCCTCCTAGCTCCCTATTCTGCACCATGGGCCTAGCTCCTCACTGAGCTGATTCATCCAGCAACCAAGCTAGCCAGGCCACGGCACTGCTCGCCGGTCAACTCTCTCGTCGATTCCCCTCTCACCTTCCATCAATCCTGCCTCGGGTAGCTAGTCCCGTTCCATCACCGACGAGCGGCAACATCTCCATCTAGCAGCGCCAAGCACACTCCAGGCACGTCCACGGCTCAACGTCATGTCGATCCCCAGCTTCAGAATGTCGCCTCTGTTCTTCCCCGCGCTGCACGTCGCTGGGAATCCGACTCCCTGCACCACAGCCGTCACCGCCGTCTTTTCCTCACCACTGTGGCCACAGCAACCTCCAGTGCTCCGGTTCCGTCCCATCACCGGCCAACAGTGGCACCTCCAGTTAACCCCATTGCCGAGCTATAACTAGGGAACCCCGAGCTCCATTCCCCCTCAAGCCGCCAGCCAAGAAATTCCAGCACCCAAATCTCACCCATCTTCTTCCCCTCTAGCTCGAGCTACCACCGAGCTCAAATCCCATGTAAAACATCCAAATCTGAACCCCCCCCTTTCCCCTCAAATCAATCCTTAGCTGAGAGCTCACCGGAAATCGCAACCGCCACATTCCAGCTCCCTTGGATTTGGCTGCTTCTCGGGCACCAGACAGCATCAACCGACCGGCCTCTGGACAACCCAAACACGCGCGCCGCAACGACCTTCCCCGCCGCTCCTGGCGCCGCCCGAGCCCCAAGCCTCCAACTCCGCCGCTCCAGGGGGCTTCCAATCGCCGCCCCGGCCTGCTCCCGTGGCCGCCCGCCGCATCGTCGCCGTGGAGCCGAGCGCGTCGCCCGGCCGTGAGCCTCTCCAGCGCCGCCGCCAACCCTGGCCCTGCCTCCGGCTAAGTCCTCCAGCCCGCGCCTCCGTGCCGCCCCTTGTCCCTTATCCCCTTGCCGAGCAGCCGCTCGGGATGCTCCTCCAACCGCCGCATCGCCGAGACCAGTAGCTGCCGCATTTATCTCTCTGGTAAGAAGGCATGGGACTGAGCCAAATGCGCCGGCCCCCTTTAGATTTTTAGGCCAGATTAAAACCAGGTGAAAACGCACCGCCACAAGCTGCTACCGCCACTGCAAAGCGTATTTCGCTCAATCCCAGCCATTCCAGTAAACCAAAACCAGTTTAAAAGCTAGGTTTAGCCGGGATAGCCCTGTTTGGATTGGTCCAGTAGGTTATGGATCAATTTCCGAAGTTATTCTTCTGGTTCTGTGATATTTAGAGTAAGCACAAGCTTTTAGTTAAAACACATTTTGAATAACTCAAGCATTTTCAAAGAAAATTAATATGGATTCAAATAAGGGATAGTTTAAATATTCGTTCTATTTATAGATTGCATACACACCATATACGAGTATTTCTTTCAGGTTAATAAAATATCAAAGACCCTGTACACCATATTACTAGAAAATCTTAGCAACCATGAAATCATATAGGTAAGTGAACTTGATCATGTAACCCTAATAGCCGTTTTCTCTTCTCTAATTTTATGCGTCATCGTTTCATACGACACCTTCGCATATACCCATTCGTCAGAAATGTTCTTTGCCTCCGTAGACCTAAACCCCGAAACCTAGAGTCAAACCATTTAACTTAACCCAGGTATATGCACCTCCACCCCTAATCGCCGTCCGGCAAGTTTCTGTGTGAAACCCTAATTAGACCCTCCTCCGATCGTCCTGAAAACCATATTAGTTTGTCGAGTGTTTTTGTTTTGCATGTTATCTAATTTTATTGAAGTGTTGGATTGTTTCTTATTCGTTGCTTTTACCGACGCGTAGTTAACAGAGCGACATACGTGCACCAGGAGGACCCCGACGTCACCCCGCGTTCGGAGCAAGAACAAGAACTGCCAGGCAAGCATTCCCACTTTGATCATGTTGAATCCCATATGTGTGAAATCATAATTATATTGTTTGCGAACTCTGCATGCTATGTGGTTATAAACGATATTTTATGTAGAATTAGTTATACCCATTAGTTGCACGATACCTAGGTTTGAATATTCCTCATTGTAACCCTAGGTATAATTATCGGTCGTTCACGACCGTCGAATAAATAAGGTTATAGGTGTTAACCACGCTTAGCCCTGCTATAGTCAAAAACCAAGTTTTATTCGTCCCGTTGGGATATGGGAAAACAAACCCTTGGATAGCATATGCTGTCCGAGGTGACTTTCACAAATAAAGGATTATCAAAAACCAAAAGAAAAGAGGAGATGATTTGGATTCGGGTGAGAGTACTAAGGGCAGCCTGGGGCTGTAGAGGAATTGATGATGGCACGGTCGTCCGGGACGATCGTGGGTTGAGGAAATGGAGTCTCGCTCGAATCAGTTAAGGACCGAGCCTAAGTGCCGCTAAACCGGTTCCTCACCGTACGTCCACATGTCCTTTATGGGAGGACTTGGCTTAGTACCCCGGCAAGTATTAGGGTTTGGACCCGTGGGAAGTAGGGAGTTAGTGCTAGGTGTTTTAAGTCCTAGAGATCCACCTACGCCAGGCGTGAGGTGATGATGCGACACAAAGGTGGGGAGTCCTATTTTTGGTCCGGGACGCAAAAGTAGGTCAACCACCTAGCGGGTCCAACTCTGGTATGGAAGCGGGCGAAGGTCTCGTTGTACAAACCCTGGACACATGCGATGCGTAGCATGCCCAGGGGGAACTACATCTTGTGGGTAAAGCCATACAACCTCTGCAGAGTGTTAAAAACTATTCGAATAGCCGCGTCCTCGGTCATGGACATGACTGGCAAGGCCACACACTGGTTAGACTAAGTTTTGGTTGCGAAAGTCGGGAAAAGGGATTAAAGACGTGGGCATGATGTGTCCACAGAGGGCAATTTACGCTACGCGGTTGGTAGCAGGAATTGCCGGAGGAGAAAGCTAGCCATGCTATCCGGGATACCACGGGCTGAGCCAGGGGCTCTCGCTGAACTATCCGGGATAGTGTCAGTGGAGCGTTAAGTCGAGAAGCTAGTCCTACTGCCCGGGGTAGTAGGGACTGAGCTGTCTCAGTGGCTGAGATGATGAGGTAGCTGGGTCTACCTCGGGAGAAGTTTTTGTTGTTATTGTTCTAATTTACCAGAATTTACAAACTGCTTTGGAATCTACTATTCTTGTATTTAAACTGAGAACTTACATTTCCGCACAATCAGCAACTTAGGTTAGAGCTATTCCTTGACTAAACCCCTGCATGAAATATTGTCGTATAATCTCTCCTGTGGGAATAGCTTGCGAGTACATTCATGTACTCACCTGGCTTGTTGATTTGGCCAGACGAAGAAGACGTCAGATCCGAAGAAGAAATCACGACCGCGAACGCTAGGGCGTAACCCCAGTCAGTTGCCTGTCGGGTATGGCATTCTGATGGGTCGCAACTCCGCTGGATTTCCGCTGCAAGTTTATAGCCGTTGGGCTTAAGGTATCAGATTATCGACCTTATCGGTCTATTTAATTGTTTCCGCATGTATGACAATGATATACAGGCTAACTCGTGTGTATCGGCTACTGATCCAGGGACCGGTACAGTAATCATGAGGGAGTTCCCGGTGTTCCGTACCCCGCCTTATCATCTTTACGACCCACATGATGTCGGTTAGCCCGTCAAAGCTGACTGCCATCTCCCCAAGTGTCGTCAACCATGAAGACGACCGGTACCTGTCAAATCTTAGGGTACTTCACTTTCACCTCCCTCGAACCTGAGTTACCACTGGTTACCTTTCTGCCGTAAACCAGCTATAAAAACCCCTCTGAGTTTTTGCACCTCACCACCGTCAGAAGCCTTTCGCTCTTGCGCATCCCTCCTTTGTTCGTCATTCTTCCCTTTCCCACAAACACGATGCTTTGCGGAACCTTATACCAGGACACCACCGCTGAAGAAACGCCGGATTCGTTCACGTCCTGTGGACCGTAGCTCGACAAACTCTCGGAGCAACTCAACGCCCTCAGTACAGTGTGTACTTAGGATGATACTCCTGGCAACCTGCACGAGTTTGGGCAATAGTGCAAGTCTATCCTGGCAACTCTGATCCGCATGCCATTTGCCTTCATCGGAAGAACTATGCCTACCTCTACCTGGCCATAAATCAGTCGCATGGGACGCTGTCTTCCACCTTCGCCAACTGGTCCCTAGCATGAATCAAACCACCCTTCTCATTATATCCTGGCGGAACTCCTGGAGAAGACCCCGGACACACCAAGCCTGCACCCAAAAGAGAATGACACGGTGGAACACCTCGCCATGTACATTGTAGCTCAACACGATCTGCTTACCCAGCTGGCAAATTCCTGGCTTTTGGCACAAGGAACTGGTATTCCCATGCTTTCCCAGTTTCTTTCTAGCACTCCCTCGGTTGACAGCCGCTACCGCCCCTGATACGAAGAGCAGCCGCAACCAAGAGCACCATCTGCGAAAGGATCGGCAGTAGCCGCTCCAGGGAAAACTACGGCATCTCAAGGCACCCCAGCACCTCGAAGAGCAAAGGCCCCGCGGCCGTAGTAAATTACTCAAGTCGCCGATCCAGAAACAAGCTAGGCGTTCAGGAATGTTGGATCTGGTTTAGCCCTTCGTGCCACTAGTGTGTATGTTCTTAGTGTGTTGATGTTTGCAGTAGGAACTTGCCATGCTGTCCGACATAGAGGCAAGGATACCCGATACGCTTTTTGGCGTATGAATAAGTGTCGTGTAGTTCCTTTTAGTGGTATTATGAGTGTTTGCACCCTCCATCCGTGTAGTAACCCCTTGTTTGCTGGCAACAAAATTTTATCCCTCCTAGTTACCTTCAATTATTGCCCGGTATTCTCTCCTCGTTGTCAGCCATATGCCACCTTATTTACCTGCCTTGGTTTTCCCCACTCTCTGGAAGCTATCAGCTGAACGTTGACGGTAGGACCCTCTCTAGGGCAACACGCCACGCGTCCACCGCCGAGCCTTCAATAGCTATATGGACTCTGCCCCAACCACTCCAGACCCCATGCCATCCTATCTCCCGCTAGCTAAACCTTTGCTGCTAGACCCTCTTCATTCCAACGCTCTCTACCCCTGCTCAGTCTTCCTTCCTCCACGGACATGATGCCGCAAGGTACCTCTGTCAAGAGACCACCGCTGAAGATCTTACCGGCTTTGCCGGCGTTCTCTGGATCATATCATGGCAAGCCCTCGGAGCAACGCGACGACCAGAGTATGAAGTATACCGAAGTCAAGCCTTCGACATCGCACCTGAGTTTTGGGCTGATGTCTCCGTCTACCCCGCCGATACCAATCCAAGCACACCCTTCCGGATCTATGGACGGTCCATGCCAACACCAGCTATGGCTATTCAGATGGCCGCTTGGGAAGCCATTGCCCTTCTTCGCTACCGTGTCCCCGGTATGAACCAAAGAGCTTTCGATTCTACCCTCACCGCGTCCCAGGAGGAGGCACGAGTTTATCAACCCACCTCCAGACGAGGACACCGCGGTAACTCACCTCTCTCTTATCTAGCCGCTCAACACGATCTCCTCACCAGTTGGTAGAATTCTGGATCTCATCGCAACGGATCCCTTCGTCCGCGCGATCTTCATCCGCTTCTAGCCACTCTTCGGCAACTTCCATCTTACCCTTGAGAATGAAGAGCCCCTCATGCCAAGAGCACCAGCAACCGAAGAAAAGTACCAGCCATCGCAGGCGCAACGGTACCCTTCGACGCACCCCGACTCCAACGGAGAGCCAGAATCCTCAAGAGGAATTTGTTCCGCCCCAAGCCGTCAATCCAGAAGCAAATCAGGCCGATAATGCACGCCGAGTTTGGGCTATCCAACTCGATACACCTAGTTGTTTGTGTGCTTGCATCGCATTTGTTGTTGTAATTAGTCTGGTATCCTTCGATACTCAGACAACCTGGTTTGAGATGCTTGTAGACGCATGGAAGCGCGTCATGTTGGTTTTCCTGCTGTTTTATTGGAGCTTCCAATGGGTCTTCCGACCCTAATTATGTTAGTCGGTGTTGTTCGCTTCTGTTTTTGGGTGCAATTAAAATCTAGATTTCTTCTCATTCCTTTGATGCTCGCCTCTTTCCTATGTCGCTACGGAAAGATCTATTCCAAATTGCAAAATCAAAACGTCCCAGAGAGCATTCGTTTCACCAAGCCAAGTAGCCTTAGTTGCCAACCCCAAATCAAACCCTGTTAAGTCGCGCCCTGGATCGCGTAAGTTACACCTGGCACTAGACCACTACCCAATGGTGGCCTACCCGCACAAATTATGGCACTCGAAAACCAATAAAGGATGCTAGGCCATTTCGTCCTCCTCGTGATCTGCTCTGTCTGCCCCGCCCAATACCCTTCCATAATTGGTGGCAATCCCTTATACCTTTTCAAGCTACCACTTATTTTCCCCTTATATTCTTCCATTGTAACCGGCTAGATACCCATCTTTATCCAATAGCTTTAGATTCCCCTGCTGCCGATCTATCAAGAGTAGTGGAATTTTGTCTTGTCCGAGGCCGCACGCCGTGCGCCTTTCCGCCGAGCCATCAATGGCTACCTGTACTCTACCTCTCGTCCGCACTCATCCCGTGCTCCTCTTTCCCTCGCTAAATACTCCATCGCCCCTAGAGCTCCTTGCTCCCAGTGTTTATTTCCTTTTGCTCGCTCTCCTTTCACCGCACCCTCCATCTGCTTCCAGCGATACTTCGGCAAATTTCGCCCACGCCTTGAACCCAGCCAGCAGCCATGGCAACCGCACCTACAGCCGAGAAGGCGCCCGCCGCCGCAGACGCAATGCCTCGTCCCAACGCATTCCGACCCCATCCGACAATCAACACCCCCAGGAAGAAATCGCTCCGCGTCAGGCCCCAAACCCAGAGCTGGGACAGGACGAAGATGTGCGTCGAGCTTGGATTCACCAGCTCAATGTGTTAGGTTGTTTGTGCGTTTACACTGCGTTGATTTTTGCTTTTGGGTTCAGCCTGATGCCTCCCGGCAATCCGACTGGCCTATTTGATGCCCTGGTAAACGCCTGGATGCGTGTCATGTTAATTCTTGTGTTGTTTTACTGGAGTTTTCGATGGGTCTTCTGACCCTAATGATTTATCCATTGTTATTCGTTCTCGTGGAATCTGTAAATCAAACTTGAGATTTCTCTCATCTACCTGCTGTTCCCCCTCTTGGCCATAATGATGCTAATTGATTGCCCAGCTGTCATGCCAATTCCCCACCCAGCAAAACCCTCAATGCGCTAGCAGCACGCTTACCCCTTTTGCAAAAGCTAGCACTCGATTTGAGCACGAAATGCTCGTAGCATCGGACCCCTACCTAGCTGATGGCCGACCGACGCCAATCATCTGCACCAGCTGCAAACCTGGAGAAGATATATGCCCAGGACAAAGCGTGAAGAGACACCGCCACATCAAGGCTGACAGGACAACACTAACCGCTTGAAAAGACCAAAAATGCCGTCCGGAATGGAGCTAAGATATACACCTGCAAAATTTTAAGGGGGTAGTTCCAAGAGTTTGAACGAAGGACCTGCAATGGAGCTGTGAAGACGCTTTGCGACAGAAGACCATTCGACCCTGCCCTTGTTTCCCTTCTAATCTATCTGAATCTCGGGGACGAGATTCCTTTAAGGGGGGTAGGTTTGTAACGCCCCGATTTCCTAAAACCTGAAAATTAGGGCTTTCAAAAACTTTTCAGTTAAATAACGCTAACCGACGTGCACCGAAATAAAACTTAATGCCAAGTCATCCTAACCCTGAGGTTAAGCAGGTCAAAACCTTTCGCCCTCACGTCCCCGCCACGACAGCCTGAAGCAGCCAGTTTGCTCCGCCGCGTCAGCCCAAGGCAGCCGATGCCGCTGCCACGCTCTTGCCACGACAGCCGTTTCTGCCCGTTTCCTCTGCCGCGGCAAGACCTCCACTACCGCCGATGCTACCCTTTCCTGTCGTAGCCAGCCGCTCCTGTCGCGACAAACTCCTGCCGCGTCACCGATTCCCCGCCACGGCAGCTCTCAGCAACCACCGTCGATGCCATGCCCCTGCCACGGCAACCCCTCCCCTGCCCGCGACAATGCCACGCCGTTATTCTCTCCTGCCGCAACAGCCGATTCCTACCGCGGCAAGTCTTCCCCTACCGCGGTAGCACCTCGACAACAGTTCTCTGCCGCATCTTTACACATATTCATGAGCTTAGCAGTGTTTCTCCTCAAACCCTAACCCACCGTGACCTTAGGTGTCAATTCCATCTCTGTCGCAACCCTATATGTGCTAGAACCATCAAGTGTATGTGTACACACGCACTCCAGCCAAATAAAGCGACACGCACCGTATTCATCGGAGCACCTGCGGTACCTCACCACCAGGCAACCCTAAGCCGAGACGGATGTCTTACCAAGAGTTCTGTATATTCTTCATCCCCTGCCGCACCCCCGGAACCCTAGTTCCAGCCCTTGAGTTCCGTTCCATTTAAACCAATTTCTTTAGAAACCCCAATCGGAAAATCTATCTCTCCTCAGTCTCTCCGAAAATTCCGAAATAAGTTGCGGAACGACCCAACAATGTACGTGACTCCGATATAACATAAAATGTTAGAACCCAGTTCCAAAAATGCTCATACACAAAAATAAATAAACCACTAAGATTGAAATTAGCTTTTAGCTGCAACCCATTAAATTGAGTTTCCAAAATTCCCGATAAAATTTCCGCGACGATCCTTACGTTTCTTAGAGTCGGAATATACGAAAACCTGGGTATGCCTAGTTCGAAAATCTGAGATAAGCTTTATCGATCTCTTTCGTTAAAATTGCCGCGGCGCATGAAATCTTGATTAATTCGTAACCAATCGCTGTCCAGAAACCTGGTGAAGCAATTCACCGTCCTCATACCTACTCCAACAGCCCTTAGGTCAATTCCCGTTTGTTCTCATCCACCTAAAGCCTGCCTCAGGGTACACGAGAAAATCGAATCTCCGTGCACGCACTGCTCTGTCGGTGCCAAATTCCCCTGTTGCCTGGACTTGATTCCTCAGAGTCTGTGGCGAATAATGACCTCTCGGCCACATCCTCTTTTCTTGGAAAGCCAAATCCTTGCGTGCACATTTAGCATTCTCCAGTGCAAAACCCTGGCACGAACGCTGTCAAAACAATTCCTTGTGGACATGCAGCCGGCCAGCTATGAATCAGTGCTAATATTCGCTATATATCCACAGGACACGTCATTCCTTGCACCACTCTTCCTCCTGTCACAAATCTTTCCATCCTCCTGTTGGCATCGTGCTGGTCAGTAGCTCACTCACTCTACCGATGCCAGCACACCTTGCCTTGCCCTTGTCCCTGCCACACTTGCATAGCAATCTATTCAAAGCCAGCCTTGCAGCCTCTCCAGTAATGTGTCCATCAGCCCCGTTGACATGTTCGCGCATACCGAACCCTCGCGAGACACGTCGTAGCGTGTGCATGTCGCTCTGGGCGTGCTCCAGAGTATGCCGCCCTGTGCAACCCAGGCCAAGCTGGCCGACGCTCCTCGGCATGCCCTTTCATGTCTTCGCCATAGCACAAGCACAGCCGAACGTCCTTCATCTTCTCTGTAGCCACAGCTCGGCTCCGGTGAGGTCCCGTCCCGTGGGCCAGTGAACATCAACGCCGGTAATGGCTACCACCTCACCGCAAGCTATAAAAGCCACTCCCGAATCCGTATCCCACAAAGCCATCTTACCTCATTGAAGCTGCTAGCCCGCTTGCCATCCAGTAGCTCAAGCCCCCATCCACCGCCGGAGCAACCTGCTGCCGCACACCCGCTCTGGAGCCGCGCTGCCCCTTGCCGACGCACCACCTGAGCATCGCCGCGAGCGCCCCCGGCATCCACCAAGCCGTCCCGGCCGCCGCCAGCTCCTCTCCACGACAGTAGCATCGGCCCCCTTCGCCCAAGTTCCTATCGCCGCCGCTCCCGAACCGCACGCCTCCTCCACCGGACCTGCCACTCCTTGGCGCCGCCCGAGCCCAAGCTTCTAGCTGCGCCGCCTTAACCCCCATACCAGACCGCCGCCGGCGGGAGATTTGCTGCTGCCGCCTTACCTCAATACCGAGTCCTCCAAGTTCCTACCCAAGTCCCCTGCTCAACCCTTTAGCCAGATCCACTCGCCGTGAAGCTACCCGCCGCCGCCGGGGAGGACCAGGAGGTAAGCCCCTACCGAGCCACCACCCCGACGAGTCTTCCCGAGCAAGCCGCTGCTTGGTGAAGTCAATCCCGCCGCCGATTTCTCCTGTAGCCCTCGTCCATTCCCTATCCGACCAGCTCCAGTGCAATAATTCCACTGCCAACCACGGTTGGACCACTAACCCGAAGCTGAATCGGTTTTAAAGCCGGTAATAACCAGCCCAGCTCAAGCCACAGCTAGTTAAAACTCTAAAAACCGACCAGTAGAACGTACTTCGAAATAGGTCTTAAATACCTCACCCGGTTCTGAAATCTTAAGGCCAGCTAAGATTTTTTAGTTCAAGTACAATTCTAAATTTGACCCATTTAACTTAAAAACGTAGAAGAAGAAGGTAGTGATGTGGTCCCAATTTCTTTAAATACTTCATGTGTGCTGAGTTGATTAAATCCAGGGCACCCAGGTGATCCGTGCATAATTTCAAGTATATTGAACTTTCAGTAGCACACGACAGTTTGAAAGGTCGGATCATTTGAAATACAACCTAACAAACTTGGAAATTCCTTTATGTCCAGAAACCATCACTTCAATAACGTAAGAAGCACGTGATCAAAACACTGTCATATCATGCGTATATACTCATCGTCCCAGATAATCCCGGAGCTCCAAATTAAACTCAAGTCTTCAGTTCAACAAAGATTTAGAAGTTGAAGTCACTTAGAGTAGGTTCAGCTGGGTGTCAGAAGTCAGACCATTTCCTTATTTAGTTTAGAAACAATTTATACACCATATATATTCTTTTGGCACAGCATCAAATTAAAACTTCATACCATCCAGTAAGATTAATACTTTGCCTTGCTACTGAGAACAGCAGACCAATAGTTGTAAAAGATAAAACCCTAACAATATAGTTTGCCCGTTGAAAACATCGCCATTTCATGTGCCGCATGCGTGCCTATCACCTAGGGTTTCCCGTACTGTAAACTCTAGCTTCAGAACTCCAGAATCCTAAAATTCTGACTCGATAAAAAGTATATTAAACCACCATATTAACAGCACTCTCATTCTGAGCATGCAAATCATTTGTGTTTGTGGAAGTATTCCGAATGACTTCTTATTCGCTGGTGTTTCCGCCGTATAGTGACG
>JAGXJF010004633.1:0-86123 GCA_019208055.1 Stipa capillata
CACTGTCTAGAGTTGTATCTACGATAGTGCCGATGATTTTCTTCAAGATTTATACAAACTGGATGTTGTTGACCACAGCTAGTACAATTCAATGGAAGACGTGGGACAATTTTTTCAGGATGATGCATAAAATGACATAACTCACGCACGCCACACTGATATTTTGCTACAGTTCTATATGACTGCTAATTCACGGGTGCACATGGTTTGCAAACTCACGGACGCATGCATCCTCTTTCCCTTCCTCCGACATCTCCAAACCACAATATTGGCACATTTCCCGTCCACATTAAAAAAAAATAGAGTTTCAACAAAAAGTTTTGAAAGTTTCTACTTAGTTTCAACTACAGTTATCAAAAAATTATATTATCTACCAACTTAATTAATTTTGGAAATTTTGAAATTAAGATCCAAAACTTAGTGTTAGATTTATGCACTTTGAACCTGTGAATTTCCCACTCCCACATCGTAAGCCTTAAACTTTTAATTAAAAAATATTAAAATAAAATATTCAGCTTGGTGGTGTATAGAAGTAAAAGGGGGAACATGGATTCATGGATGTTAAACGAGAGTGTTTGTGGAGGCGAGGAGGGCTCCACGTGTTTGCACACGATTTATTGAACTAGGGGGCATGTGTCAAAATAGTTTGGTTGTCCTTACTCGTCAAAGAAACATCAAATTTAGTAGAGCACGTTGAGAGCTACAAATGTTATGTTTTTTTTTCTTCTAAAGATAGTTACAAAAGGTTGTGTTGCTCAAAATTACCAACCATATTAACGTAATATGCGCATCCTCGACACTAACAATGCCAACATACAACAACCAAAAGTTCATCTCGATCGGACAAACTCTAAAGCCGTTAAAATGTTAACACAAAATCATGTCGCTCAATGTCTTCTGTTAATGGAGAAAGTTCAATTGCTCAACCACTCCTGAGAGTTGCATCACATGTTTCTATCCATGCCTTCCACCACAGGTTTTTCCTTTTTTCAATCTAGTCCGATATTTAAATCTATAAACTAAACGGAAAAAAATATACACGTGGTTGATCATTTGTGTGGGTTCGTAGAATATCTAAGATAATTTTACATGATCTAGCTTGACTAAAATATCTTATATCTATGAGTTATGAAGAGTACAAGACTCTGTTTAGTTAGGCTTTATTCTTGACTTTTTAGCGAAAAAATCGAAGCCCAACCAAACGTTTTGCTTCGGAACCCGGCTTCTGTGAAAACACATGGCCAAAATCACGCGCGGCCCGAAGCAAGGGAAAAGGTGCTTCGCTGGCTTCTGCGGTAGGGTCTTCAGAAATAGATTTGAAGTTGAACAATATTTACCCGTAAATGCCACTCCTTATAAGCCCTTGGAACCTCTCCCGATCAAGCGCCGCTCCGTTCGTTCTCCACCCACGAAAGAAAGAGAGGGACGCGGAGCTAGGGCTTGGGACCATGGCGCGGCGGCGACCGGAGCCTGCCTCCTCGTGACCTTCACCGGCCAACGTCATCCTTCCACTCCCTCGCTCTTCTCGGCACGCCCTCCGGTGACAACAAGCCTTGGCGGCGAACATCCACGCCGATACCAGTCACTGCTCCCCCGACTCCATCAGTGCCCACCGTCCAGATTGTCTTCCCCACCGCAGTTGCTACCTCCCCACGCCACGACCCAACTATCCGCCAATGACGAAAGGAAGTGGCAGCTGACCTCCAGCACTTGGGAACGTCCAGATCTGAGGGTAATTGACCCAAATTCGTAACATTATTAAACGTAAACCTAGTAATGATTGTGAGATCTAGGAAAAAAAATGTATTCGTTGTTTTTTCTGCTCGTGTGTAATTGACCCAAAATACTCGGTTTCAAGTATCCCAAGTGAACTGCCGTCTGTTGCTGCAGATGGATGTCAGTGAATGTTTCGAAAAGATTTCTGAATGGAGCTATTTGCATCCTTAGGAAATACTCTTGTGGTAGTTGAGACTCTGAATCAGAACATTCGGACATGGAGATGCAATTGTCGGTTTGTGCAATTTTCAGAGATGTAGAGAATGCAATGGTTCATTGATTCATTTAATATCTTTTTGTGGTTTGGTTATCCAGTGTAATCAGTTCAGAGATATATTGCAACCTCTCTTGGTTTGTTGCTTTTTCTGATAACAGAAGAAGTCGAACAAATCTGCTCTTCATTTGTGCGATAGAGCAAACTTGCTATGTAGACTCACTCATTCGTAAACGAAAAGTTTGGAGATGCCTTTTCAAATCTACTATATACTAAAAGCAGAATACAATAGAAAAAAATAGAGAGAGGCTAGAAATTCCTAAAAAAAATAAAATATCTGATCGTTAATTTGGTGGACCCTTTTATTATTAGTGGACTACAACCGATAGATCTTCATAACTGTACATAAACAGATCACAGCCGATAGATCTTCGTAATTGCACCTAAACATATCACAACCAATAGATCTTTATAAATATACCTAAATAGATCATAACCGGTAGATCTTCATAACTGTATCTAAATGGATCACAACCGATAGATCATTATAATTATACCTAAACAGATCGCATCCGATAGATTATCATTACTGTACCTAAATCAACTTTTATTTCTCATACTGATCTAATATCACGCGTATGGGTAAAAGAATAAAAATAACTAAAGTGTTTCCCGCGCAATGCGTGGGACACCGTGCTAGTTTTATAATAATTCATTGCTCATTTCAGCTAAATTAGCTCAAGATTATTCTAAATCAGCTTGACACGTGTTATTTGTGCTAAATTTTGACCAATCTGTCTGAAAACAGATCATATACAGCTAGATTAGCATTAAAAATGATTAATGTTAAATCAGTATATAAACAAGCTCTTAGAACTATATGGACATATCAGATATTTCGGCTCACAGCCTCAACTGTAACAACCAGTTTACCAAACAGCCATCCTTTAACAAATCAGCTTCTTAGCAAAGTAGCTTTGCCAGCATAGCCAATCCAATATTGCTTATAATGAAGCCACGGCAGAACCGAGCAGAGTCTAAACTACCAATCACAAATAAAATCAAGTATTGCCAAACAAAAAACAAGTACTACTCCAGTATTTTGGAGAAATTACCGAAGAAGCTGAATGATTGAACCTTGCTTCCGTGGATAGGTTACACTGGGAAGAACCAAGGTTGTTTTTCGGAAGGAAGAAAAGGACCCACTTGTGAACCACAGTGTGTCGAGGATATGGAGAGGAGCAGACGACACAGGCCACGTGTTTCTCGCCGCTACTTCTGGCATTTTTCTTCCAAAATTACCGCATCTCCTGTACCCGCAACACAGACCTCTCTGACAATTGGCCCATACCAGTTGTGGAGCCCAAGAGTCAGAGAAACAAACTCCCGATCCTACACGGTACACGGCTACATCCATTACAGCGGTTCCTGCGGGCCCACCTACTACAACACCAATAAGAAGCGGCCACTACTCCACGTACGATACGTCCATCGGCGAAGCGGCCCCACCAGTCAGCCGCACGACGTGTCAAAAATACAAAACATCCTTTAAAAAAAATGCGCTCGCACTACGAAAACTCTCTCTCGCTCCTCTCTGCTCGTCGTCTTCCTCCTCACCGCAGCGCTCTCGCCCCCCTCTCCAACTCCGAACTCCACACCAAGCCGCTCGCCCGTCTCTGGCCTCCAGCCCCTCCAGCTCCCGGGCCCCACCCCGTCCCGCGGCAAAACCAGCCACACGTTACCGGACCTCACTTAATTCCCTCGTGCGCGCGCGCGGCCGGCGCCACTCGCCATCGTGCTCGTGCTCTGGCTTGTTCGGTCCTCTTCTTTCCCGAATACTTGTGGTAGGACAAGGAGCAGGAGGGGCGCGTAACTTGGATCCCCATGTCGGGGGCAGTCGCTTCCTCGTCGACGGCGTTTCTCTTGCTCGTGGCCTCGTCCTCCTCCTCGTCTCCGCGGCGCAGGCCGAACAGGGTGAGCGGCGCGCTGCGCTCGTACGGGGGCGTGGGGCTGCGGATGCATTCGGCGCGGCCGGGTTTTGCTCGGGACGGAGCGTTGGTGTGCGGCGCGGCGGCATCGGCGTCGGCAGCTGGTGATGAGGAGGAAGCGGTGAAGGCGGCGGCTGGGGAGAGCTCAAAGGGGGTCGCGGTGCAGGGCGGCAAGGTCAAGGTTGACACTCTAACATTTAACGCGCGGATCATTCAATTCTTTTTCATTCGAGATCTCTGCGCGGCTTTGCTTGTCAGAATGGGGATTGTTTAGTGCAAAAGGCGCAGTTCGTCGCCCTTTCTGTCGGAAATGTAGCATCACGTGCAGTTCTAGCCGTTCCGTTTTTCTGTAGCATGTGACGTTACACTTAACTGCTATACTATGCTGAATTGCTGGTTGATTCCGTCGTGTACTCAGGCTGCTGAAAATAAGGATTCTGTTTCGTCATCCAAAGCAGTGACATCTGCACCGAAGCAAGATAGTAGCGATGCAAAGCAAAATAGGCCAATTGGGAGTAAACCTGCTGCACCAGAGTCCAATTCCAAAGTCGAGCCGTCAGCTCATGTCTCGAGGGCTGAAACAGATAGCAATGCTCAAGTTGCGGAATCGTCGGCTGCATTGGATGATCGGAAAGATGTCGGTTTCGCAGAACAGGTGGAAGCTAAGGTTGATACCGGTGTAGACGCAGAAGTGGGAAGTTCTGCGGATGATAGTGTGAACAAGGGGTCTGGTCCTTTGGCTGGGCCAAATGTGATGAATGTCATTGTGGTGGCTTCTGAGTGTTCACCTTTCTGTAAAACAGGTATGCATATTTAAACTGAGCAATTAGACTTGCCCTCTTTGTTCCTTTTTTAGCATGAGCAATCAGACTTGACATGTACTACTTCCGACCCTTTGTGCAGTGTTCTCTCTAACTGTTGATATCATGTATAGGTGGTCTTGGAGATGTTGTGGGTGCTTTGCCCAAGGCTCTGGCAAGAAGAGGCCATCGTGTTATGGTACTCACTCCTTTTCCTTTTCTCTTTGGTCCATTATTGCAAAATAAAAGAAAATAAATGAATTAATGGGTGGATAAGTTAATGAAATAAAAATATAACAAAAATTTGATGTCTATGCACTCCATAAGAGGTTAGACATGCTAATTCAGTTGTTGTGCACCTCTTTTAGTTCATATGCCCATATTGCTAGAGCAACGCTTCAGAGTTGTTATTCTTTCCAGTTGTTGTGCAATATGGGAAAAAACTTATACTATCACCTTGATTCTTTGTCAGTGTTCAGGCCAATACAAAATTCGAGGGAAAAAATGATATTTCTTTATATAAAAGAAAGGGAATAAATGCTATATCATAAGAGAACTATTCCTTCTTGGTGTTTGATTTAACATGTCTGATATGGTTGAGCTGACAATTGGCATTGCTTAAGATGACACTTTCCTGTAGAAAGGCTTCGGAAATTGAATGTAAGATATGGAAAAAGTTAGAGTTTGGTGACCTAGTTTGGAAAGAAGTAATACAAGTATTTCTTTCAATTTTAGGTCGTGATACCAAAATATGGAGAGTACGCAGAAGCCTGCGATCTAGGTGTTCGCAAGCACTACAAGGTAGCCGGACAGGTATGTAAAATTTTAGTTATATAAACAAAAAATTGTCTGCAGTATGAAATGAAAAGTTTAAAGAACCATGACCGACTCAGTGAATTGGATTTTGTTCTGGCTTGCAGGATTCAGAGGTGACATACTTTCACTCTTATATTGATGGAGTGGATTTTGTGTTCATAGAGGCCCCTCCCTTCCGGCACCGGCACAATGATATTTATGGAGGAGAAAGGCCGGTAAGCATTTATTTTCCTAGAGCTTCGTTAGTCTTAGAAAGTCAAACTGAAATCCTCTTAATGTCCATGTAAATAATGTTTGTACATTTCCATCATTTATTGGCAGGATGTTCTGAAGCGCATGATTTTGTTCTGCAAGGCTGCTGTTGAGGTACCTTCGCAAATTCTACTGCTATAGACGTCTGAGCAGTGCACAAAGAACTACTCTCTATATTCCCAAATAGGTTGCGTTTTGGAGTTGGAACATAGACACGGTATCTAGTACACTTCTTTCACCATTACTTTTTTTAGAGAAAAGACCATCACGGTCCAGCTTCGTTACAAAGCTAGTAAAGGGTTCATACAAGCCCTGGGGTCACCAAGTTTACAGGTAAGCGGAACTGAAACAAAAAAAGGGCCAAGCACTGGCAACAGACATAGCACCCTAAACAACACCATTGCTAAGCCTAACAGACATCAACCATATGAAAGTACTATGATGAAAAATCTACTAATATCATTTCCATGTGAAATTTATGAACACTTGTGTGTATATTAGTGATCAAAGTTTGTAAGGTTTGATTGCACATAGTCTAAAGTGAAATCTGTTTCTGAAGGGAACGAGTAATTTGGACTAATTTGTTCATCTGTAACTAATTACATCTCAACAAGAAAAGAAAATTAACCATACAAATTTGTTCTTGATATTTGAAGTGTCACCTGTGTCTGGGATTGACAGACTCATATAAAATGAACTCTACCAGGCGGTCAATCAATATATTTTCCTGCAGCAAGTTGACAAGCAGCTGAGTTTCTTGCAGCAAGCCATGCGTGCACCTTATTGATTAGCTTGTCATAAGTCATAACAAACACAAGGACAGCTCACGCTAGCCCGCATGTCTGTTAGTTATTATAGGGTCGATGAACTGCCATTATGTTCTCTTCACATTAATTATGCTCGTATGAATATGAATACAATGTTCATCCAACCAAATATTTCCAGGTTCCTTGGTACGCTCCATGTGGTGGTACTGTCTACGGTGATGGCAATTTAGTCTTCATTGCAAATGATTGGCATACTGCACTTCTACCTGTTTATCTAAAGGCGTATTACCGAGACAATGGCTTGATGCAGTACACTCGTTCTGTTCTCGTGATACACAACATTGCTCATCAGGTTTTGCGCCTTAATCTTTGTCTACCCATTTTTTCATTGAATACTAGTTGAACCGTTGGTGCCTGTTATTGTGAAATCAGCTGTCCTTGTACTGTCGTTCCATAAGTGTTTGTCATGCATGATTTTTAGGCTTAACAACCGATCAGCAGTGAGAGTTTTGTTTTACTTCCTCCAATTTTGGACTATTAGTAATGTCACCATGTAATCTTTATGAAAATGAATTGGCGACTAGTATTGCTTCATGAAAGTTAATCAACAATGATATGCTCCAGGCATTGGTTCATTTCGTGATTACTTTTGTTCATGTAAGTCAGTTTGCTTTTGCTACACAATAATCCAGTGCCAAATCTTGATACTAAATGTTTGCCTTTGCAGGGACGTGGCCCTGTAGACGACTTCTTCAACATGGACTTACCTGAGCACTACATTGATCACTTCAAACTGTACGACCCCGTTTGTGGCGAGCACAACAATGTATTCGCTGCCGGCCTGAAGATGGCAGACCGGGTGGTCACCGTCAGCCATGGCTACCTGTGGGAGTTGAAAACAATGGAAGGTGGCTGGGGCCTCCACGAGATAATAAACCAGAACGGCTGGAAGCTGCACGGCATCGTGAACGGCATTGACACGGCTGAATGGAACCCCGAGGTTGACGTGCATCTGCACTCCGACGACTACACCAACTACACCCTCGAGACGCTGGACACCGGCAAGCGGCAGTGCAAGGCGGCGTTGCAGCGGCAGCTGGGCCTGCAGGTCCGTGATGACGTGCCGGTCATCGGCTTCATTGGGCGTCTGGACCACCAGAAGGGCGTGGACATCATAGCCGAGGCGATGCCATGGATCGCCCAGCAGGACATGCAGCTGGTGATGCTTGGCACGGGACGGCCCGACTTGGAGGACATGCTGCGGAGGTTCGAGGCGGAGCATAAGGACAAGGTGCGCGGGTGGGTGGGGTTCTCGGTGCAGATGGCGCACCGGATCACGGCGGGCGCGGACATCCTCCTGATGCCGTCGCTGTTCGAGCCGTGCGGGCTGAACCAGCTGTACGCCATGGCGTATGGGACCGTGCCCGTGGTGCACGCCGTTGGCGGGCTCCGTGACACGGTGGCGCCGTTCGACCCGTTCGGCAACACCGGGCTGGGGTGGACGTTCGACCGCGCGGACGCCGGCAGGATGATCGACGCGCTCGGGCACTGCCTCAACACGTACTGGAACTACAAGGAGAGCTGGAGGGGCCTGCAGGCGCGCGGCATGTCGCAGGACCTCAGCTGGGACCGCGCCGCCGAGCTCTACGAGGACGTCCTCGTCAAGGCCAAGTACCAGTGGTGACGCCCTCACTGATGCTGATGCCTCTCCTGCGCTGCACGTACGGGACAGCAGGGCGGCCATTTTTCAGGCGGCTCTTCCACGGCATTGCGTCCGACGATCACTGCCGCCTCGGAGTAACGGGCACCCGATGCCACCGGGCGGCAGCAGGACGACGGTGGAAGTGAACAGTGGTGCTGGCCAACTCTGGGTTCACGACTTATACACATCACTTCAGTCAGGTTTGTGGTCAAGTGGGGGAGGTGTGCGTTGCGCTGAAAAAGGGGGAACCGGCGAAGTTGCAGAGTCTGTATATTGCCAATTTTCTGAGCATACGTTGTAATACAGTTCCTTTTCCAGCCCTCTCGTAATGCATCAAGCTGGAATGGAATCGCATCGTTGTCTTCTCTTCTCTCCTCGTAGTGTTGTGCCTCAGGTTCCGAGAAGGTTCGATGCTGGATGCTTGGCCATGTTCTGTCTCCTATCTTCTCATTCGTTACGCGCACGCTTAAAACTGACGCAGTGACAGGTTGACGGCAATCAGGTCGCGCTGCTATTTGGAATGGTGGTAGAAGATGGAAACTTCGTTAAGCAATTACCAAGATTCGCGCTAATCATATCACTGACCATGTTCCAATAATTGCCATCCTAGATCCACATAGAAAAGGAGAAAAATCAGAGAGCCAGAGTCCAGATACATTTCTCAGTGCGGCTACTACGCCTGCTAGCAAAGTATCTTCACATTCCTAAAATTAACCGGTCTACCTAACACGTTGAGGCGAACATCGGATAAATTGTCACATGCAAGTAGATCCCTATAGCCTGGCTAGCAACTAGCATGCACGAGCATGGGACACAAGTCACACCACCGCGTCGGATGCGGTTATTGCCTACATAAATTGACCACAGCATCCACGACCTACAAAATTTAGCATATCTCGGGGCTCACATGGCAACGTGTTACAAAAAACGGCATCAATTTTTCGTGTTAAGGAAAAAAGCAGTAGGGGTCCATCAAATATACTACAGAAAAAATTAGAGCCCGGACAAACTCATTCACCTATAAAAATATGTGGTCTTCTCTGACAAAACAATCTCAGCCACTAACTTGCATAAATATCTGCTGATTGCAGTCTCAGAACGCCATGGGCGTTCACGTTTAACCTGCGCACCATCATCACCACTACCTCCTCGATTAGTAAGAAACCGAACTGCAACGTCTCCCAAGGCGGCAGCCATGCAAGGTAGAGTGCGAGCACATTCCATTCCTCCCTCCTGATCAGAGGAGAAGTTTCTAAATTTATCCATCCTCATCCGTGCACGAACGCCGATGCAGGTAGCCACGCGCTGCGCGCCGCCGGCGAGGCCTTCTTTCGTGCGGATGATCGGCCCTTCTTCTCCCCCACGGTGGCCGCCGTCCTGGAGCAGCTGGTCCAGGCGTGGCGGCAGGTCAGGATCGAGCTCCTCGTGCCGTTGCTCAGGGGCGCGGTGGCGCTGTGCGTGGTCATGTCGGTGATCGTGCTCGCGGAGAAGGTGTTTCTCGGGGTGGTCAGCTCCGTGGTGAAGGTGCTCCACCGACGGCCCGGGAGGGTTTACAAGTGCGACCCCATTGTGGAGGACGAGGAGGCTGCCTCCACGGCCTTCCCCATGGTTCTTGTCCAGATCCCCATGTACAACGAGAAAGAGGTATGGTTTTTGTTCTGAATTTTGTCATTTGCAGGCTCAAGTGTCCTGAACTTCTGAACGGACCCTGTCGTTTGTTCAGAGCGAGCCAGATGTTAACCCCCAATTTTGGCACATTCAGCATCTCTTCCAGATTATTGCATTGCAAACCTTTTAGTTAGCAATAGCCATAGTTCTGTTATCTCGAGAAGAAGATTAAATTTTGAACACGTTGATCATCTATCATGTTACCTGGATGCGTGGTTAGTTGGTTAGCATTAAAAATAAGGGGTTCTTGGCTGCAAACTACCGAACTATGCATGGTCCCTTTTATCGTCGTGAGAGAAGAGCAGTCGTACTCGCCAGCCGTTCACGAGCAATCTTAGCATGGCGCCTGACAAATCTGTGGAAGTTGCAGGTGTACCACCTATCAATAGGGGCAGCTTGCAGGCTCACATGGCCGGCAGATCGATTAATGGTGCAGGTTTTGGACGACTCCACCGACAATATCACCAAGGTAATATCAATTTCCGAAGCCCGTTTCGTTCTTACTCTAGTTAATCTCACTGCCAAGCCAAATACGACAACCAGGTACGTACAATGGTCCAACCAAATGACCTTTAAAATTGCGATCACCAAACCCAAATTATGACTGAATTTGATCGCACAGCAAAGCGATCAAAAAGGTAAAGATTGGAAAGGTTTATTGATGTGAATCTTGGTGGTCGTGATCTCGGCCAGGAGCTGGTGAGGAACGAGTGTGATAAGTGGGCCAAGAAGGGGATCAACATCAAGTACGAGACCCGGAAGGACAGGGCCGGGTACAAGGCCGGGAACCTCAAGGAAGGCATGAGACACGGCTACGTGCAGGGGTGCGAGTTCGTGGCCATGTTCGACGCCGACTTCCAGCCGGCGCCGGAGTTCCTCGTGCAGACCGTGCCGTTTCTCGTCCACAACCCCAGGCTCGCGCTCGTGCAAGCCCGCTGGGAGTTCGGTGAGTCTCGCGTTACCATCCTCCTCGAGCACCGCGACAAAGTCGTAATACGGTTTTGGTTTTTTCCCTGCAAATGAGCATAGAAGAGTTTTTTTTTAAAACCTAACATAGAAAAGTTGCATGTGCTGCGAATATGCTCTAAGTTGCACCTTCCAATTATGGCCTATACCTATACCCCACACCCATCATAATCATAATTGTGTGCCTTTTCCTCTGAAAAATACTCCATAGACGTGTGTACGTCAGACTAAGGATCCAGCAAGTTCATAAGCTACTCTTATCTCATACGAGTAGAGAATAATAGCTCATAAACTTGCTCAATTAGCTAAAGAAAACGTGTACTCCACTGTTTGGCAGTTAGCTGCACCGACCTGTATCTTCAAGCTCATCCATTCGGATTGTAATGGTTCTCTAGTCTTAATAAAGCTTTCTACGTTCATAGCAAAAAGAAGAAAAACACGATCGTATAATGAGTGGGTACGCGTCTCCCACTTAACACGTTCATATACTTCTATTAAATAACACAGCAATGTCTGTCCTTGTTACACTGTTGTTTCTGTAAGAAAAAAAATTATATCACCTCCTTAAAAATTTGTGCTTCATCAACTTAGCGCTTTGAAGTATAAAACCGTGTATTCAGCCCTCTCGATATTGAAAACCGTTTTAATAACTCCTAGAGCAGATTGGGAGGCAGTATCGTGCATGGGGTGAATGACGTGGCATGCTGACGTGTGAACAATTTGTTTACATTGACTTCCTAAGTCACACTGACCCATATATCAGTGTGTCATTTTCTATTTATTTTCTTTTTCTTCTTCTTCTCTTCTCTATCCGGTCTCCTCTGTTCGTCCTGGCTACTAGCTGCAACAATTCCTCGTCTGATTCCCCACCGCCTCATCCTCCTCCTATGGCACCCTCAGATGAGATGAATCCAGGCCACGGCTCCCTCAACCTCTCCGGTCATTCTCATTTTCCCTGGCGTGGACATGGACGCCGAGCTCAGGCGTGGACATGGAGCCGCCGACCTCAGGCTTGGCAACGGTGGACATAGGGGAGGAGAGACAGAGGGGGATGGAAGGGGGACGATGGGGCGAGAACGACGGCGCTGTCAAAGTTGAGGCCAAGACCTGTTAGTGGCATGCGGCGTACAATGGATATGGCGGCTGGATCGAATGTGGACACCTTCACCACGAGTGCCGGTGGGGGTGTCGTAACTGCCGACCACCGTGTCCTCCCGGGCATGGTGCGGGACAAGGAGCAGGCCCACTGAGCGCAGCCACATTCACGACGACTTCGATGCAGGGGAGGCGGGGCAATTCGCGCTCCATGACCCAGTGCCCGCACCCGACCTCGCCGTCGAGCTCCTTTGTTACGGCGGAGATGGTGTCAGACCGTGGAAGGAGCTCCGCCATGGCCTACTCCGTGATCACCATCGAGCTCTATGTGCCGCTAGCTATGATGTCCTGGACGAAAGTTCTTGACACTGTTGCTCGTGAGCCTGGCATTCGTCTCTGGCTGGTCCTCCTTGACGAGTCCAATGAGGATGTCCTGCGGCCGTCAGTTAGCACGCTCGGCACCCTTGCTGTTGGATGGAGAGGAGTGGGGGGACGCTGTCACGCCGGGAGGATTTGGTAGGTGCAAGGCGTGAAGGGCGAGGAATTTGGAGCGGCTGCTTGTGAGAAGAGAACGAATGGAGAAGAAGTAAGAGAGATGACACGTGGGGCTAATTTGAGTATTTAGTCTTTTAGTTTTCATTTGCGGAGTCATCGCCATGTCACTGTCCACGTCACCCGGTGGTAGAATCATCTCCTCATTCACTCTAGAAGGTTATTTGAACGGTTTTCAATACTTGAAGGGCTGAATACCCGGTTTTAAATTTAGGGGGCTAAGTAGAGCAAAAAGTAACACGGGTTTGGCTTGAAGCCGGGCTTATTGTTCAGCCTCCAACCCAGTCAAGTATGTGAAAATATGTACCGAAAGGCCCAAAGTTTCACCCCAGATTAATCTCTATAAAAAGGAACAAGGAGTTGCTTAGTTTAGGCCCAGGCTTGACTCTGTCCGCGGTGCCAGAGTCTCGCACCAGCCCACCGTAGTTACAGTTGGAAGCGCCACAAACCAAACGGCCGTAAGCGAAAATTGCGGTTAAGCCCACCGAAGAGCCAAAAGTGTCATCTATGCTGCCTGTGATGCTTTTTTCATGACGAGCCTGATCAAGCCTCTGAATTCACATACGCTCGCCGAGTCCTAGTCAGTTCCAGTTTATTGTCGTGCTACAGTGAGCCGGTGACCTGCAAGATTAGGAGGGCGATCTAGTAATAGACTCTGATGTTTGATGGGTCTTATATCATTTTAGTTTACTGCTTACTTTCCTTTCAGGATTGACAAACACTTGTATAACCTTCATTTAATAATTATTTTGGCTGTGCATCAACCATTGCAGAGGCCGGGGATAATAGTTTCGTTTTGAAAGAAAAAAAGTTTGGTCTCGTCTCTGAATTACATGTACAAGGCACGGTCCAACTCCCATATGCTGAGAGAAATTTTGTTTAAGCTGCCTTGTAGTGAATGCTGACGACTGTCTGCTGACGAGAATGCAAGAGATGTATATGGACTACCATTTCAAGGTGGAGCAGGAAGCAGGCTCCTCACTCTGCAACTTCTTTGGCTACAACGGTACCGTATTACCCTCTGTCTCTCTAGCTCTCTCCCCTGTGTATTGGTCAGTACAATTGCTTCTTTTTCATACTTGCCGGTTTCGGAGGTTCGTGAATGTTTTTCACTCATGTACGCAGGAACTGCCGGAGTATGGAGAAAGCAAGCGATTGTCGAACCGGGAGGTTGGGAGGACCGAACAACTGCGGAAGATATGGACTTGGCATTGAGAGCGGCACTGCGGGGCTGGGAATTTGTTTACATTGGTGGCATAAAGGTACTTCCTCACGGTATGGCCGCATGGCATAGTAAAACGCACAAAAGCACTATCATCAGATACGATTAATGAATCGTTGCTTCATTCCACTGTCAGGTTAAGAGCGAACTGCCGAGCTCTTTGAAGGCGTATCGATCCCAACAGCATCGCTGGTCGTGTGGACCTGCACTCCTGTTGAAGAAAATGTTCTGGGAAATTCTTGCTGCCAAGGTCAGTTTTTTCTTCTTCTTCTCAAGCTGCATCCTGACAACTTGACAAGTGATGCGGCGAACTATATTTCAGAAAGTATCGGTCTAATTCCATTCGTGCTAATTCCGTTGTTTCCAAAGCAGAAAGTCTCGGTCTGGAAGAAGGTTTATATGATATACGACTTCTTCATTGCACGGAGGATTGCATGGACGTTCTTCACCTTCTTCTTTTTCAGCATACTACTTCCTATCAGCGTTTTGTTTCCGGAAGTGCAGATTCCTGTGTGGGAACTGATCTACATACCTGCAGCTATCACTCTTCTTAGTTCGGTTGGAACTCCAAGGTTAGATCACTGTTCCCGCGCTACTTACTTTTCTCTTGTGTCACCAATATATTTTGTGGCGGCCACACATCACAATGATCGGCAGATTCAGGTCATGAGGGTGTGCATGTACATCTCCTGAACTCCGTTTGTTGCAGGTCAATCCATCTGGTTGTACTGTGGTTCCTATTTGAGAACGTTATGGCGTTGCACCGGTTTAAAGCTATCTTGATCGGGTTTTTCGAAGCGGGAAGGGCTAACGAATGGATCGTCACAGAAAAGATCGGAAATGTTCAGAAGCTGAAGTCGACTGTCCGAGTTACAATGAATTGCCGTTTCAAAGACAGGTAGTTCTGATAAAAGAATATACATTTCAGTGTTCTCATGAATTTATCAGCCTAATTTTGTTATCCTGCTTTTTGCCAGGTTACGCTGCCTTGAGCTATCGATCGGCGTACTTCTACTGACGTCTGCATGCTATGACTACTTGTATAGTGATGATTATTTTTACTTCTTTGTCCTGCCCCAGTCGATCATGTATTTTGCAGTAGGGTTTAATTTCATGGGTGTCAGTATCTCCAGTTGGTCAAAGCAGATCAATTGCAAGATTCGGCACAAGGATAGGCTGCACCAACGGAGGAGTCTCTTGTGAGTTGATGAGAATGGAAAAGGTGACCGCTGCTGCTGTTTAAGTAGAAGTAGAGATGCTACTTCCAGTTATATCGAGCATCTGGGAGAAAGAAAATAGTGATCAAGAGACCAGTATGTTGTCCATTAATCCATGTGATGCAAAAAAAGATGCATCTAAGTCCTGGTGTGATGTGATGTATTAAAAACACAACTGCTATCTTTTGCCAAGAGTTGTGTTCACATATTCTAGACGTGTTTACAGTGCAATTACAATTCATCTGCCTCAGGACATTCATTCAACTAATTTTCAGTTTTGATAGATGCTACAAGAGCATGTCAGGACCTAATCAGCTCGTTTTCTTCAGTTGGATGTGACCTAGTAGGCAGTAGCTTACAGTCACGGTTGGGAAAGCCGGCTTGGCCCGCCACTCTTCACTCAGCCAGTAGGGGTCTGTTCGTATAACGCCGGGTCGGGAACCAAGTTTAGACTACATGCCTTATCATCATCAAAACTGAGGGAACCCATGAAATTTCGCGGCCCAAAAACGTGCATACACCCAAAAAGATTCAGGTCAGGGCCACGAGTTGTACCCGCATACCACAATTTTTGGTGTTGGTTTGGGGGGGTGGGGGGTGGGTAAATGGATCCAATACCAATCGGATAGTAAATAAGGATATGAACATAGATGTTGTCGCATGCGAATATGAATCGGATATTACTTGAATACGAGTACGGATCGGATGTGTACTCAAATTTGTTGGATACGAATATCTTATAACTTTCTTGAAAAATGTGCCAAAATGAGCTTCATCAAATGAAAATTGGAGGTCACTTTGATGTCCGCCTCGCGAGATAATCAAAATAGACATTTAGTTTACCCAAACTAGAGGTCGAATCATAAGCAGTACCATATTCGCAAAATAATTCGGATATTATCCTTATCTTTTCTTATTCAAATGCTGATTTTTCTTATCATATTCGAGTTTTTTTCAAATATGAATACCGGATGATACGGAATATCCGCTCGCATTTTCCACCCTTACCCACAAGGGCCCTTCGAAAAATCATGTTCGCCTGTTCCATGAGACCTCAAATTGCCGAATCTAACCGAAGTTCGTACTATCGGTGAACCTCGAGAGAAAAAAAGACATAGTGAGTTGGTAGGACAAGATGATGGTTACAAGTGTTGTTAGGGCATGAGCAATGTGGGGAGAGGCTAAGCAAGCCACCCAAGTAAAGGGTAAGAAAACCAAAACTGGTGCAATGCTTAGCCTCCTTGGTGGTCCATCTAATAGAAAAATTAATAGTCGCTTGACCACTTTCCCCACCTCATCGTTTCTCTCCTGCAATGTATCATGTATCATTGTTGCACTGCGCTCACCTCCTTCACCATCTCCCCCTCCTCTCCAATCCAATTAGCATCTCATGCTTCTTCTCAATTTCATGGACCACCCATGCCCTTGTCCCCATCCTCCCAAATACCATAGGAACCCCTTGCCAATCACATCTAGTAGTGGCCTTCCTCCCGCTAGATCCGCCGAGCAGTGAGGGATCTGGTGGCGGAGAGGGTTGTGGTGGCTACAGATCTTGTGAGGAAAACCCAATAGATAGAATCAACCTAGTCGCTAGTGGCGTCGCCAAATATGTTGAGCAACCACATGAGGTTGCCTTGCTCGTCTCCGTGGCCAAAAAGGACGCAGAGGAAGCGAACGATGAGAAGGTACATGAGGAGGTGGAGTCAGTTCCAACGAACTAGAGATGAAGGCACATGTGTACACAGATGACTCGTTGTTGCTGCTCTTCATGAATGCAGGGCTGGTGCAGATCCAGGGCATGAAGGATGCTTACTCATGCTAGAAACAGAGACATCAGAGAAAGAGAAAATGGTTGGAGAAAAAAGTCAGTAATGTTTGAGGAGCTGAACCTTCAATAAGAGTGAACTCTATGGAATTCTTTCTTAGCCTCCCAACCTACAAAGTACGTTCTAGCATCTCCATCCCGCTACCCAAAATCTACTCCCCAAATCTCTTTTTTAGGAGCTATCCTAAAAGTTTCCCTCCTCAAATTAGTTCACCCTCCAACTACTCCCTAAATCTCACTCCCTATACTCAACTATTTTATATTTTATTGATATCCTATAACTAACATATGGATAGTATATACCACTATTTTTTTTATAAAAAATGTATATATATGGTATAATTACCTAGGGCTCCATGGTGCCTGGGCTCCATGATTTGAAACGCTCAAAATTCAAAGCAAACTTGAATATTTTTTTAAAAATTTCAGTTTTAGGGTATGTACCTAGAGATATATTCTCAAATAAAATACATAACTTTCAAAAAAATACCCAAATTCAAATATTTTGAGGTATATTTGATTACATACCTAGAATCCAAGGTATGTGATCTAACATACCCTGAATTCTAGGTATGTGACATAATATACCCTAAAATCTTTGTATTTTTTCAAAGGTATGTATTTCATTTGGATTGTTATAGTTAGGTATATACCTAGAAAGAAAAAATTCTAAAAATTATACCCAAATTTGGCTTAAATTCATGATTATGAAATCATGGAGCCCGGGCTCCATGGAGCCCCAATTTAGCTTCTATATATATACAACTTCATGACCGGACGATGTGATAATTGATTGTCAATGAATGAGATAAATGTTCTAACACAATATGGTATGAACAGCACAACATATATGATCTTGGTATACAAATTTAGACTAGCTATCTATACAATTTCTCCCTGAGGTCTTTGCACAAGATTGCAGTGCTATGAGAAGCAAGCAAGAACGAAGAACATTTTGCCATCCAAAATAGAGCTAACAACAAGCATGGCCAAACCGAGCTCTAGACATTTCACTTCTGTTCTTGGCACAGTGCGGCCGCGCCCCGTGCTTGACGAATGCCAACTGCTCCACCTCCTTTGAGCCGCGTCGACAATGGGTCAGCCGCGCGGGAGTACTTGAAATCCCCCACAACGGAGTCCTCTGACTGGCTGAGGTATGCCTTCAACCTCTTGATGAACTGGATTAGGAGGCCATTGTAGACGTCGACGCCGCAGAAGTTTTCCGGGTTGAGGTCGCCCAACCGCTTGACGTCAATGACAAAGGCCCGGAACCGCGCTCTGTCTCCTTCTTCCTTGAACCTGGGGTCCCACTCACACGCGCTAAGCGGGATCTAGGACGGCGATGCGGACCTTGGAGCGCCCGTCGTCCTCCTCCTCCACTTCCAGCGGCACGGCAGCTCCATCTCCTTCTCCCTTCCTCCGTCTCCTGCAGGTTGCTCCTCGGATCTGGACGGCGTGGCTCGGATCCGGGCGACGACGAGCTGCACCGAGCAACTGCAGGATTTGGATGGATGGTCTGCACCGAGTGGGTGAGGATCTGGATGGAGGGGTGCTCACCGACGCGCGCGAGGGACTCCGTGTAGCGCTTGCAGGTGGTGGGAGGGACTGCTCCGCGAACTGCGATTGGGCGATGGGGAGCGAGGACGGACTCCCCAGTGATGGGGAGCGACGCTACCGGGGTGGGGAGCCAGATGGGATGAGGAGTGCGATGCGGAGTGGGTTGGAGCAGCGTTGCAAATGTTTTTTCTTAGATTTTGGAATAGAGAGCAGGTTGGGTAGCGGGCTGGAGATACTCTTAGGCCCTCTTAGGGGTGTTTGGTTAGACTTTTCAGCAGCTTTTCTCTGGAAAAAGCTATAACCCAATCAAACGGCCAGCTTTTCAGCAGCTTTTGCTAACGGCAACTGTGGGCTTTGCAGTGCAAATTCAGCTATTTAGAAAAACTGCCTTCTGCCAGCTTTTTGTAATGTGCTGATGCTTCTGTACTCAGGTTCCAAAATGTTGTAGATTGTTTGGATAAATCAAAAGCCATATGTTCACTTTCCCATAGCCACAACAGCTTTTCTAGACAGTCAATCAACAACAGCTTTGTCAACAGTCACAGCCCAACCAAATAGGCCCTTAGGGATAACTTTTAGAGAGTTTATAGGTGAAAATAACCTATAAGTCATGCCTAAGGCCCCTCACAATGCTCCAACTTGGACTGGTGCTAAGACATGCCACATAGGCAAGAAGATGATGTGGCGGGGTAATTAAGAAGGAGAGAGATAGTTTTGGTGTCTCCAGGAAGAACCGATGCTAAGCGCGCGGACCTATGCAAAATGCCTATGTGGCATCTATGTATTGGGGAGTTTAGCTGCTAAACAATTAAATGAAGGAAGCTTAGCTACAAAAAGCTAAACACCTATGCATTGGGGAGTTTAGTTGCTGAGCCCTTTCATACACTTAGCACCTCATCTAAGCACCTATGCATTGGAAGAGGCCTAAGAAACAAATGAGTTAAGGTTTAATTTTTAAGCTATCCTAGATTCCTGTTGATACCAGAAAGCCTCAAATTTGAGGCTTCCCGAGCTTCTCCCACTCCCCACTTATCTCCTTCCGAACTTGTCCATAAAGTTCATATTATTCTAAAAAAAAACTACCATTCCCCCAAAAAAATCCTCTTGCCTTCCCCTACGCCTTCCTCCCCATCCAAGTTCTCCCATCCCCCCGCCTCGTCCGCCAGTTCCCACCGCTTCCCCCGCGTTAGCCGCCGGATCCCGCCGTTTCCCCTGCGCCAGCTGCCGGATCCCGCCGCCTCCCCCGCTGCCCTCCCCAACTGCCACGAGTCCACCCTGAGCACGTGGCCGCTGTCGAGTCCTCCCCGCCGTGGTCCCGTCCTGCCACTGGGAGCTCGCTGCCGCCACCCTCCCCGCGGAGGCCAAGCTCTGCGTGCCCTCCTCCACGCAGCGGCCGAGCTCCGCACAGCGTCCCCTCGTGGCAGCCGACCTCCCATGCCCACCCGTCCGCGCCCGCGGTCGCCGACCTCTGCCGTCGCCGCCCTCCCTGCGCCGCCTCCCGGATCGGACGCGGGCGTGGACAACAGCCGCTGCCGAATCCCGCTGCCTCACCCACCGGAGCAGGTCGTCGCCATCCTTGCCGTCGGCTCCGTCCTTCGCGTCGCCGGCTCAATCCGAACGTAAGGCCCTGCCCGGGGCCGCGCTGTTCCGGCAGATGTTCTGGGCGATGGCAGCGAATGGCGACAGCGATTTGTGCTTGCAGGGGCTGATCACTATTGTGGAGCACATGAACGGCATTAGCAAGTAATGCAAGGCAGGTGTTCATCGGAATGCCACACTGGGACATGAGACTTCTGTATCTGTATGTTTGCGCTGAATAAAATGGAAAAAAGCCAAATCTGGCCCCTGGTGGAGGTCAATACCAGAAATAGCCCAAACTGAAAAAGGCCCAGCTCCCGTGCCCTGGGCCTGTGAACCCGACGTATCACGGGTCAGACCCGCGCCACGCGAGTGGAACCCGTGGGCCACGACCTGCCGCACCCCAGGCGCACTTGTCGCAGGCCCTAGCACCTCCCGCAGCCCAGGGGTGCGGCAGGATGCATGCATACATGCATGGCTGGAAAATAGCACTCCAGAATATTATGATGTTGTGTTATACTCCAGAATAGCACTTTTACCATTAGGAAGGTAACTGAAAGAGTTAAAGTTGAAACACCTGGCAACGTTATATTCTGCAGTTTGTGCTTTTGACTAACACTTTTGTTTTGGCTACAGAATCTTATTTGTGGGAAGAATGTACTAATTGATATGAGCATACACACAGCCTACGTGAATGCCATCCGAGCAGCCCAACAATTTATTTATATCGAGAATCAGGACTTTATCAGTTCTTCATTTAATTGGGATTCAAATAAAGATACAGGTTAGATTGAGCACCTCTGTTTGTGCCTTGCGACTTATTTAATTTATTTGTGAGAGCATACCTGCGGTTTGTTTATATTGTTTGATCGCATCTTTCTCTCTTTCCCTGACACTGTAGAATAAAACAATGCAAATGATGTACGAGACAATTTATAGGGCCTTGAAAGAAGTAGGTCTGGATGATATATATGAGCCTCATGATTATTTTAACTTCTTTTGCATTGGCAATCATGAAGTTGCTGACAGCCCTAGCACTTCAAAACACACCAAATAATCCTCAGGTGAGAATACTTCAAACACACCAAATGCATCCGTGGAGGTGCAACACCCCTGGGCTGCGGGAGGTGCTGCCGCACCTGGGGCCTGCGGTAGGTGCTGGCGCGCGCCTGTGGTGCGGCAGGTCGTGGCCCGCGGGTCCTGCCTGCGTGGCGCGGGTTCGACCCGCGGTACGTCGGGTTCGCAGGTCCAAGGCGCGGGTGGTGGGCCTTTTTTGACTTTGACTCTGCGGAGGGGCTATTTCTGGCATTGACCTCTACCAGGGCCTAGATTTGGCCTTTTTTCCGAATAAAATTCGATCTCAATGTCATGTGTTTAAGCCACTCTCACAACAATTCATGGATTCACACTTGTTGGTGTATGCGTCAATGGTGCCATTTTTTTACTTTTCTTGCCAATTAATGGATTCGATGCATTTTTGCTTGTTGATGTAGCATCAATGATTCTGTTCTTTGTTTGCTAACTGCTAAGTTAGGTACTCTCTCATGTATCAACATCTCAAATCTAGATTGGCATCTACTCCCTCTGTCCAAGAATATAAGGCATATTTTGATTGGTTAAGATAAAGTTTTGATCGATAATTACTCTAATAATATGTGATATATGTGACATAAAATTGATATCATTAGATTCGTATCAAAAAATACTTTTTTATGATTATGATTTTATATTACATAAATCACATAATAATAGAGTATTTATTGGTTAAAGTCTTGTCTTAACCAATCAAAATACGCCTTACATTTCTAGACGAAGGGAGTACCATCTTATCTTCAAAACTCTTGTGCACTGAGTATAAATGGAGTTTTTTTTTGAAATATTATTTTTTATCCAGAAATTTCAGAAATAATACAACGTTTAAATTTTTTACAAAAATAGCCTCAATCGCCAGGGATGGTGGTGGTAGGGCTCTAATCGCCACGGCCCATGGCGATTTTCAGCTATCGCCAGCCCAGTTGATGATTCACTATGGAATCGATACGTGCCATGGCGATTTGTCAGTAATCGCCACTACCGGTGATGATTTCTCCTAATCGCCACGACTCATGGCGATTTCTCTCGTGACGATTTTTTCCATGGTGTCAGTAATCATTGGATGCCTGCCATGGCGATTTGTCAGTAATTGCCACGACCTCCGCACCCCATTCTGCTATATAAACGGGTGAGCAGACGCTCCCACCAGGTAGCTAATCTTCCTTGAGTTCTTCCGAAAAATTGTTGGTATCTCAGAGTAGATTGTTTTGATTTGGGAGGAGAAGAAGAAGTAGTTCGCGGATGGATAGCGACGATAGAGGTAAGTTTTGTAATATTTTTCCTCCTCATATGCGTTGAAACATTAATATCTATAATTTTTGTTTTGTGCAATAATAATTATTCATGTAAATTACTAGATGCCAGTGTTGCTGTTTGGAACCCGAGAATGGACTACGAACTTCTCACTCGTGCGGAAATGAGGAGGTGGAGTTGTAAAATTATGCGTTCGCAGATCTTTGAGGAGGTTCATACGCGTGCTCTTGCAGAGGTGTTAGCGAGAAATGGTTTCCCTGGAATTACGTAGAAGCAGGTGTGCAAGTGTTTGAGATAGTTCCACAAGATGTGGGAGAGGGTGAACGAGCTTAGAAAACTACCTGGGACGAAGTACACAAAAAGCGAATTCTGCGAAGGAACGATAAGTACCCCGCAATCTCAGTACAATAAGCACATAAGGGTTAGCGCAATTCCATTGTTCTTAGTTTATAAACATTTCATGCACCTTTTTCGTTTAATATATCACATTCTCAGTGTGTAGGCACATCCGGAGAATGTAGGGTTGCTGAACTGCAAGATCCGAAACTTCGGGCATACGGACCGATTCTGGAAAGACCCATTTACTAATAGAAGACACCTAATGAAGACAATATTTGAAGAAGATGAACGCAAAGTTGCTAGACTCCCCCCTCTGGAAAACATGGGTGCACATCTAAAAAAGATGTTCGATCATCAAAGAATAAAGGCGCATCCAGTTTATCGAAAAGGGCGTGTACCGAGTGCTCGTCGAGTGATGAGGACTTCTCGAAACTATTTTGCTTCAAAGCCCCCGCTCCAGGGCCCCAAGTAAGCGATGACAAAGATGATTTCATGTAGTCGTATTAGAAGTGGCAGCGAAAAATTGCTTGTTCTACCTACGATATATGTAGCCAACTATTAATGTGGCAGTTTAACGTGGCTCTGTAACCTATGTTTGTGTAATCGGATTTAGATGTTAATTTGTTAGTCTAATATGGTTCGCCGATCACTATGTATAAATACGTAGCAGGGAATACAAGTGTACTAATTCATACAGTACGAAATGCTGGTACAATATAATGTAGTGAAAGAATTGATAAAATGATACTCATCGACGCCTAGCCTCGTCGTCCCCTCTTTCTGATCAGCGACGGTGAGTACATCGGCCTAGACTGTCCCGCTCCCGCTCTAGGAGCCCTGCCCACCCGTAGTGTCGGGTCTTCCTCCTCGTGGTCCTGTGTATCCTGTGTGGGCAACGGTCGCTGAGTCCTGCTGCGTCGTGCTGAACTGCCCAGGTGGTATCAACTCGTCCGACTCGTCGTGAAAGCTGAAGCCATGAGTGTCGGGGCTGTCGAGGAGGTAGTCAAGCGGACTAGCTGGTACTTGAGGCGGCACATGATCTGTACGTAACCGGAATTAGTCAGCACAACAATGTAAAGAAAAACGGCTTGTACGATATGAGAATTGTTTTACCTTTTCGATTCATGAAGAGTGGGGACGCACTCTACTGCCACGCAGAACCACTCGCCTCTGTGGGCCCGGCGGCTGAGAGGTATGAGGCTGATGGTGCCTCGTCTGTGAAGGACGCAGTGGTCTCCATGCTCCCTGGCTTGAGCTAGTCCCGGCAACGATGTCATCCCTACGCGTGCACCTAAATATGTCCATGATCCTCCTAGTCTACTCCGCCACCCCAGACAAGCTTGAGTTGTGCTCAGAGCCGGCTGGGAGACGCTAAAGAACAGCGGTGACCTCCGTGTTCTCCCCAGTCGCCCACTGTCCCTGAAGAGTGAGAATCATAGGTGCGCACATAAGTAATAAACAAATAAACACGAAGAAGCGAATCACGAATTTCACAAACCGTCAAATCCAGAGTTTCAGCTGCGAGGATCGGGTACATGTCTGTCGTCTGTGCCGCCGCGTCGTCAGGAGCCTCGCTTCCATGAATAAGGTGGATGCGCGTGCGTGGCAAATACCACTGCAAATAGGCGTCGAACTCCGCATATCGAAACGGCCGCTCCTCGCGCTGGACGTTGTTCAGAGCAGTGTCTCACTGGACAACGAAAGGGGCCATCACTGTGTCTCCCTAGTACCCCCTCCCTTGCGACTCCACCTGTTTATGTAATGAATTTGTATTTCGTAAAAACAATCTATATTCTAAGTCTATAGGAGTTTCTGAAACTTGACTTACGTGTGTGTGTTCAGCTCGACCAGTGGTACATGTGGAGGCTGGTACTCCTGGTACAAGATAAACTGCCTCATCACACGGTTTGGTGAGTGGTCCTCCACGAAGATGTCGAAGACAATCTTCGAAGTGGTCCTCCAATAGCTCTCATCCCGGCGGCATAGCGAAGACATCCCCCGTGAGGTGCACGTCGCGTCAATACATCATGGGAGTACGGCTCCCATATGACACTCTGCGCAGGGAGGTGCTGGAACTGCTCCGTGAAAGAGAAGTAACAGCCTCGTACCTGAGCCTTCACCCACTGAGGCTGCAAGAAGTACGTAAGAAAGTGTTATAGTCAATAAATCTTACAAACAGAGGTACAAATATTATCGGCAAATACAAGCTGAGGAAGAGAGAAAGTAACTCACTGTTTTCTAGTCCACATGGACCCGAAAGTTGGTCTGTCCTGCGGCAACTGCGGCCCTGCTCCACAATAGAACTCTGGGCCATAAGCTAAGTCGTCGACCCATGGTCGTCCGACTGGGAAGTGCTCGAACGACCACAGCTGAAGAAGAAGTGGACACCCTGTGAGATGGGGCATTGGCGCCCTTCCTCTTGCATGCGTAGCAGAGCGCTCGGTACGTGTATGCAAGCACTGCAGACCCCCAGCTCGTCGGGGGTACCTGATCCTCTGATTCAGCATCTGCGATTTGCCGTGCGAGTTCGATGTAGCGAGCGTCCACGTTGTCTCCGTACGCACTCGTGAACATCACGTACCCAAGCAGCCAAAGCACGTACGCCTCAAGTCCCCGGTTCAGCTGGTACACGTCGAGATCTCCCTGAAATCTCTGCTCCATGCTGTCCAGCTGAACGAATATGTCAGACAACAGAAATATGTTGACTCCGCAACGAATATGTCGAACATCATTAAATGAAATACGTACCTCAAACTGACGAAGCCACATCAACCTGGAACCGTGCTTCTGGGCCGCTCTTGCCACCTCAATCTGAGGTGGACCCGGCGGTAGAGCTGAGGCAAACCTCTCCGCAAGTGACTCACGCCAACCGGCAGGAGCCTGGAGTGGACCTACCGCGGCTCCCGCCACAGGTAGGCCAAGTAGGAAGGCCGTGTCCTGCAGCGTGACCGTCATCTCCCCCCAAGCAAAGTGGAAGGTGTGGGTCTCCGGCCTCTACCTGTCTACAAGTGCGGTGAGTAACGAGGCATCTAAAGGAAACCTCCTGGAACGACCCACTCCAGCAGCCGGGTCTCCGATATCCTCGTCGCCCACCGCCTCGACCATCGTGCGAGTGGTATTAAACCGGACCAAGCCAGCCTGTCAAAATAGAAAATAAGTCTAATTATTACTGAAACACGATAATTGAGATACAATCAACTAATGTACCTCTCAATCCACGACTCGTGAATCCTCCACGCGTGCTCAGGTGTACGAGTACGAAATACTCCGAGATCACGGTCTCCTAAAGCCAACTGCCTAGACCGGTGCTCTCGGTCTTCTCGATCATCTATAAGCTCGAAGCCAGCCATACCTATTCATGTGATACAAAAAAAATATGGAGGTATATGAAGTGCACGAGGTAAAGATAACACGAATACATGAAATACACGAAGTCAAGAGTCCACGAAGTAATAGAAATACATATAACACGGATAGATGAAATACATAAAGTACGTGAAGTAAATACGACACGACGTACAGATGAACTAGCAAATTACATAATACAATGAGTGCGACATAGACTACTGACGGCTTGACCCAGAGGCAGAGGCAGCACTAGACGCCTCCTCCCTTCTTGTTTGGTCTTCTTTCTTCTTCGGACATGTCTTCACCTGGTGGCTAAATTTCTTGCAATAGCTGCATTGTTTGGTTAGCCCACCAGCCTCCGCCTCATCCATCGTGTTAGCAATACGGCGAGTCCGGCGTCGTCCCACGGAAGCTCAGAGGAGGCTGAAATCGGGGACCCAGAACCGTTCACCTAAAGGTACCTGCATGAAACTATCCACCACACGAAAACCATATAGCTCGCCTGTCCAGGTATCACGGACAGCCTTTTTGTGAAGTAATACGACACAAATGGCCTCGTGTCCATCTTTGTCTTGGCAGCCGCAGCAAGAACGTGAGAGCAAGGCTTGTGAAGAAGCATGGGCTTGTTGCATGTACACGTAGCAGAGATATTCGGTTCCACATTGAAAGTAACCTACTGAGTAATCTCCTGTGTGCAATCCCAAATCCACTCTTCTGCTTCAAACATACCTCGAACCTACGTTGCACATTACCTGTGCATCTGGCCTTGTGCATTTGCTCCTTCTTGGCCTTCTCCTCAATGAACAACATAGTCTTAGCACAGTAAGGTGTTCCATCAAATTTTTTCATATGCAGTACAGCCTTTACATGCCTCTCCTGAAAGTACCTCATTGTGCCGTGAAGCGAACCTTCCACGATGGCCACCAGGGGTAAACCACGTACCCTCCTGAGAACAAAATTGCAAATCTCAGCAAGATTGCTAGTCATGATTCCATATCTAGCGCCGTCCGTGTCATAGAGGAGCGACCACTGCTCAAGTGGTTTCTTACTTGTCCAGTCCGAGAAGCACTTCACCATATTTGAAACCTTCCTCCTAGTGTTTGGATCGTCAACTCCCAAAATGTCACAAAGCCTGTGTGTTACCTCCCCAGGGTTACATTGTCTAACCTCCTTCTTCGTGAACTCGTCCAGTCTGCTCCAGTACGCGTTAAACTTCGTAGACTGGTTCTGTTTGCATAACGTTTTGAAGAGGTTCATCAACTGCTTGTTCTTGAATTGGCGAGAGAAATTGGTGGATAGGTGGCGCGTGCACCACCTACTCCGTATGTCGTACCAACTGGAATCTTCTAACAAATCTTCCCCCTCCCTTGTCTTTGCTCTTCCTTACTGAAGATTGCGAATTGCTAGCAGCAGCCCGGCATGCCGGTCATGAATAACACACACATTTGGTCGATCCTTCACAATACCTTTCTTCAGACATATAAGGAACCACAACTAGTTATCGTAGCTCTCGCAATCAGCGAAGCCCATTGCCAGTGGCACTAACTGATCATTTTCGTCTGCCCCAATTGCGGTAAATAGTGTCCCCTTGATCTAGCCTATCATGAAAGTCCCATCAATACAAATAATCGGTCGACAATGTTTGAAAGCTTCTATGCATGAGCCAAAGCACCAGAAAGCACCATTCAACATCATTTTTCCAGGCATGTCCGTAGAGAGCAATTCGAGACGGTTAACATATGTCTCATCGTTCCTCTGGCCCAGTGTGTCTAGCAGGTATGGCAAATTATGATATGAATCAATGAATGTCCCGAACCGCCGCTCCAGTGCGATCTGCTTAGCCCTCCATGCCATGGCATAACTTATGCTATACCAGTATTTGCTTTCTATAGATGTCTATATGAACTGTGCCGGAATGCAGACATTCTTCACTATCTCGTGATACATCAACCTAGCCACAAGTTTAGCACTGATATTCCGATGGGTGTCAGGAACACCGTTTATCACACATGTATGTGGCATCACCCTTCGTATGACCCACTGCACTTCATACTTCCTCAGGGACGCATTCACGTAGCCCTCACACCCTTAGCAGACTCCAAATGTCCTCTGTGTCGACATCGCCCAAAGCTTTACCGCCTCTTTCACCTTTCTTTATGCCATAGAATACGTCTTGGACAATCTCGTTCTGTTTGTACGGATACCTATCATCACTTGCACCCTCAACATTCATTATGGTGGACATGTGTGTATTCCACATACTAGGAATCGAATCGTCCCCTCCTTCTTCATTCTCAGCTTCGTCCTCTTCGCTGCTACCATCTTGGACATTCATCTGTTCCTCTCTAGCAACAGCATCATCAGGCTCCATGATCTGCACTAGTTCCTGATGTATCTCCCCCTCGTCCACCGAACCGCGGAGGCATTCAATAACTCCTGTCGTGAAAGGTCCAGCAGAAGGTCCACCGCCTTCCACTACAGTGTCTTCTTCCCCAACAACAACTTCCTATGCCGCTGGGCTGTTCTGTCCAACTTCATTTCCTCTGCCTCCGCCTCCTTCAGATAACACCTCCTTAGCTGCTACCTGGACCAACAGATAATGGGAACCCTTGCGTACCTTACTTGCTCTCAACCAAGCCCGTCAACCTTTTGTCAGATTTAGCGGGATCAAATCCCACCGGACATGCTTGCAAACTTGCTAAAATACGCCTGTAAGGTTACACTTGCGACCTCCGGATCAAGACCAAAGACCCGTGTGAACCATTCTTTAATGGCATTGATAGGGTATTTGTCTGCATTTTGCATACTTAATCTCGTTTGTTGGAAGCTATTAAGATCGACGGAACCAGAGTCATCTATACGGATGGTACCAATACCATAGTAAACTATAAATTCGACTAGTTCTGACATTCCTGCCATCCAAAACATAATATTTTAGTCTATACAGTCTAAGATCCTGCCATGCACCACAAAATGTTCAACTTGATTTCTAAATATAGTACAAGTGGGTACAACTAAAATTATTTATACTACTTTCTGCACATAAATATTATAAATTATTATTGAAGTAAATAGAAAATGTAAATGTTCAACCTCTAAATCGATGTCGACTTGCTACTTGAAAATCGATGTCGACTTCCTACATCATCTACCTAATCTACCATTTGTTCTGAACTAATCATCTATATAATCTTCCATAGGTTTCTATTTAAAATACTATTCTATTTCTACGCATTATGAGATCTAAATACTATGAATAAATCTACCTTAAATTTACCCTGATTCTAGATCTACTATTATATCTAGTACTAAAAATATAAAATTGCTACAATAAACAGTGAAAGATTCAAAAAAATACCTCCAAATCGCTGTAGAAATACCCCACACTTCCTCCCTCTCTATTTCCTCTTATCTATCTTCTCCTCTCCCTCTCTCCCTACCCGAGCCCCCTATTCTCTCCTCCCGCGGCAGCCTCCAACTCCTCCTCCTCTCTCCCTCTCGGGTGGCGATTGCGCGAGTTTATATAGGCCAGGGAGTAATCGCCACCACCCGTGGCGATTGCGCCACGTGGCTTGGCGGTTGGGGGTTGGCGGGCGATCCGGCCAGGGATTAACTTCCAATCGCCACGACGGGTGGCGGTTGCGCGTTATCGCTACGGGTGGTGGCGATAGCATTGAATACCGTCAGCTGGGCTGGCGATAGCTGGAAATCACCATGGGCCGTGGCGATTAGGGCCCTATCGCCACCACCCGTGGCGATTGAGACCATTTTTATAAAAAATTTAAACATTGTATTGTTTCTGAAATTTCTGAGTAAAAAAATAATATTTCAAAAAAAAACTCGCATAAATGCGTCATAAAAACATCGAGGGGCCTCTTGCTCAACCATGTGAAATTTTGTCAATGAAGAAGTCTACGAGCAGATGGCAGTGTATAATCAGTGCCTAAGATTCGTCGTTTATCTGATGAAGAATCAGAACTAGCACATATTATCCTTCAGCCAGTACATTAATTGCGAATATCTTTTGGAAAATTCAATATCAATGCAAGTTCGCTGCGGCTTCAGAGTATTCGCTTCCAATGCAGTCAACATCCAGGCAAGAAAACTTATTTTAATGGCAATTTTTTTTATAAATTTGTCTGTAGTTTATAGTGTAGTTTTATCTTTGAAATTAAATTTTCCAGTTACTTGTGCAAATAAACTCTCCAAATCAACGATTTTATCTACTAAACAATAAATAAATAATTCAAGGGGTATTTTAGACTTTGCATTCTTCAGTATTTATAATAAGTTTAAATCTATCAGCCGTTCCTAACAGACAGAGGTTATTTTCAAAGCTTATAGACAGTTCATGTACAAGCTATTTCTAAAGGGCCTTGGCCGCGCCGTTCGAGATCGAGGCAGACGATTCTCACTCACTGTGGTCCTCCCTGTCGGTTCCTGTGCCCGCGCGGCCTTCGGTCCCTGGAACATCGCAAGGGAACGCGTACCACCTACGCTTTGTTCCGGCATTTCCTTTGGGTTCGTAAGCTCCGTATCGCCTGCACGCTACTAGAAACTGTGGACGTTCCCGTTTAATAAATATTTGAAAGGCAGGATCAACCGAACAATTCTCTCGTGAGTCCGAGAAATCCGAATCCAAATTCGTGAAGGCACTCGTAAGCGCGTACGTAGATGATTTCCTGCCTAATAATATGGTACTACTACTAGTAGAGCATTTAAAGTGTGGGGACCTCTATTCCTGTCCTTTGAGGCAATCGTAACTACCTAGCATCACTAAAGGCAGTGTTCATCAGACTATTCAACTGAGTACTTCGACATATTTTAGTACTGTTAAGGATGAAACCGAACGGTTAATCCATGCTTAATGGATCGGTAAGCAGTTGCTAATTTAGCAACTGCCGGCAGTTCCACAGCGTCTCTCCCAACCGACATATATCCATTGTAATCCTATATAAAGCTTCATACTTCAATAAAGATTAACACTTGATCCATTTGTTCTTGGCCATCTTGTTCATTGCAAATCTCAAGTTTCAACACGTTATCAGACACGTTTAGTTCTACCGTGAGCAAAAAGAAGAACCGAAGAACAAAAGAACCAGAAAAAGGTGAGAAATTCATCTTCCCTGGGCGTTTGGTCTCTCTGTTCCTTCGCTTTCTGCGGGTGGCCGGCCGTCGCCGCTTCGTCATTCGCCTGCCATCGTCGTGGAGTCAGCGGTCGGCGCCTCGGTGCCAGCCCATGGCCGTCGCCGGCTCCCCGCGCGCCGTCGGAGCCCCGCCGAGCCGGCCACCCCGCGCCGGTCCTCCTCCCGCTGCTGGCCTCCGTGCGCCACCGGTGAAGGGGCCGGCCGGCGGGTGGCCGCCGCGTGGCTGACGCCGCCGCTGCCCAAGCGCCGCCGCGCTTCCACCCGCGCGGCCGCCTCCGCCGATGGCGCCGCCTCCGCGTGGCCGCTGCTGCGCTCACCGGCCGCCTCCTCGCCGCGCGCCAAGGCGCCGCCGCCGCCCTCGGCCTCCGCGGCGCCCCCGGGAAGCTCCTCCTCCGAGGAGCAAGAAGGCGGCCCTCGCACCGACACCCATCGTCGGTGAAGGGGCCCGGCCTCCCCTTGGCCGCCGCCGTCGCTGGGGCTCCCCGCACCCGCCGGCCCCTCCGCGCCGCCCGCGGCCACCTCGAAGGCACCGCCGCCGCGCGTCGAAGGCGCCGCCGCGGGCCTCCCGCCTCCGCGCGCCATGGGGCCGCCGCCGCTGGCCTCCGCGCCGTCGCCGCCGCCGCGAGCCCCTCGGCCGCCGCCGCCGCCGCCGCCAGCCCCCGGGATCCCACCGCCGCCGCCGCCGGTGCGGTTAGGGTTTAAAACCCTAACCGCACCCCCCCCGGTCGCCCCTCTTTATGCCCACCCGCGCGCGCCCTGGCCTGGGCTGGCCGAAAGGCCTCCGCGGCCCAGGCCCAGGTTGCCTGGCTCCCTCCGGCGCCCCCGGTCAGACCGGCCCCATGGCCGGTTTAAGCCGGCCCTGGCGCCGGCTAGTCAGATCGGTTTAAACCGGGCCTGGCGCCGGTCAGACCGCCCCCCTGGCCGGTTTAAACCGGCCACCCAATTTTTTTGTGAATAAGCACCTACATTTGGGTTTTTTCACAATTTAATTCTTTTAATAGTGTTCTAGCAGTATTCCTTCTGTTTTAGACATTATTAATTACAGTATTTTAATTCTAGTACTGTACTCCTGTTGAATACTCTGTATTCCGGATTATCATGCGATGCAATATATTTCCATGTTATTCCACATGTTGAGATTAATTGCGTCCTAATTTGCAATCGAGATTTTAAATTTCTTGCAAATACAAAATTGATTCACCTTAATTAAGTCTTTTGACTTAATACGAGCAAGAATCAATTTGTAAAATTCCAAGTGTTTTCTCTCAAACCAAGTAACGACATACGGCGTTCGGTATATGAGTGTCTACTGATTTTTTATCAGATTACACTCAAGTATCTACTGATTTATGTTAGATTATACTCCTTAAGCGCTATATGACATTAGGTATACAAGTATCTACTGATTTTTATCAGATTATACTTGAGTATCTACTGATTTCATCAGATTATACTCCCTAATGCTGCGAGGTTTACTCTCGACAATATGTCACACTTAGCAAATTTGAGATTCACACTAACGGTTTCAAGCCAATCTCTTGAAGCTTTTATTAATTTTGCAAAGTTCATTACAACATTAACCATGATGGTTCTTAATTTACCGAACGTAAATTAATTATCTCTGGTTTGCCCTCGTAGGTTAACAATGACCGCGCAAGAATTCGAGACGCTCGCCCTCAATGGTCACAACTACCCTACATGGGCCATGGACATCAAGATCAGTCTCGCGTCCCGTGGGATAGTGCGTGCAATCCAAGACCCGAACACTCCTGTTCCGGATGGAGAAACGCCACTGACAGAAGCAAAGAAATATGCTGCCTTATACATCATAAGGCACCATATTCATCCAGATTTAAAGTCTGAGTACTTACAGGAGGAATCTCCTCGTACTCTGTTTCTGGCCCTCAAAACGAGGTATGAACAGCAGAAGGCAGTTTTCCTGCCCGAAGCACTCCACGATTGGACTCATCTCCGTCTTCAGGATTTCAAATCCATCGGAAAGTACAATCACGAGGTTCATAAGATTTGTTCCAAACTACGCTTTTGCGATAAGGAACCTACCGATGCGGAGAAGATAGAAAAGACTCTATCCACTATGCTTCCCGCAGATAGGATCCTTCAACAGCAATACCGCGCTCGCAACTACACCGTCTATTCCGACCTCATTCATATCTTACTTCAGGCTGAAAAGCATGATGAGCTACTCTCTAAGAATGGCTCTCAGCGCCCAGTTGGGGCACAACCTTTACCTGAAGTCCATATGAATATTGCGAATGGACAGCGCAAGCGCAAGCGCAGTAGGAACAAGAAGCCTAGAAACTCAAACAAGGGGTCAGGCACTGCAAAGCCTAAGTATGACAAAACTAAGCTTTGCGATAAATGTGGATGCTATACGCACCCCACTGACAAGTGCAAAACCCAAAACATCTGGCTATTCTGTATCAACAATCCCAGGGATGCATGGCACCTCAAGAGAAAAGGTTTGAAGCCAACTTCAACCTTCATCCAGACAGCGCAAATGGAGATGGAAGTTTGCTCGATGTTCCTCCCGGTCCGAGCAACGCCATGCCTCTCCATCAGCCAGAGGACCCTGCCGACACGGAGAACATGATGGTTGAGTATGCCTCAACCGACATGTTTGGAGACTTCGACTAGTCTCTCAACCTCCTTTATAATCTATTTTATTTATGTCCATTTGTGATGTTGTACTAAGAATTTAAATATTGTTGTCGCCTTTATATTGTATCAGCACATATGATATAATCAGATTGTATTCTATGTATTTGCATGAGATTTTTCTTATTGAAAATTCTTTTATACATAGTTCTCTACGAGGACAATCCGATGGAAGAGGAATTATGCCTTGTGGTTAGTGCTACCACAAACTCCATACTAAGGGAGTTAAAATATTTGCAAAATTTGAAACAGATGAATTGAGATATTTTAACCTTCGCTGGACGTGATACGGTAATTATTGGTACTGGACGTGCCATATTTACCCTCCCAGGGAGTACATAAGTGACAATTGCGGATGCTTTGCTGTATCCCGACTCGTCACGTACTCTAATTAGTTTTGAGATATCCGTCAAAATGGTTTTTCACATTGAAAACCATGACGACAACAATGAGGAGTATCTACTCTTCACCAAAGATTACGGATATGGCAAGTAAATACTTGACAGAATTCCTTTCTCTATCATCCGGATTGTACTATACGTACATCCAGCCCGTAGAACATATTACGTATAAGATAATTTTCCAGAATGTCATCACATTCCAAACTTGGCTTACTCGCCTCGGCCATCCCGGCATAGGGATGAAGTGGAAAATTACTCGCAATTCCATTGGTCACAATTTGCTTGAGTCAAATTTCCTCAATCTTCAGACTACGTTTGCACATCCTGTGCAACAGGGAAGCTAATTTTGGGGCCCTCGCACCTCAAAATACAAAGCTGAACCACTTCAGTTCTTTGAACTCATTCAAGGAGACATTTGTGGTCCCATCCAACCATTTTCTGGACCATTTTAGGTATTCCATGGTTCTCATTGACGCATCTACATGATAGTCACACGTGTGCCTTCCGCCCACACGAAACCATGCATTTGCCAAGATAATGAGGCTAGTCAATAAATTACAAGCCCATTATCTAGAAAGTCGAATTATGATAATTCGCATGGACAACGCTGCAGAATTCTCCTCACGTGCTTTGAATGATTATAGCATGGCCCTGGGGATTGAAGTTCAGCACTATAGTCCATATGTCCATACACAAAATGGTTTGGTTAAATCACTGAATAAGAGGATCAAACTCATTGCAAAATCTTTGTTGATGAATTGCAGCTCACCAACTTCACGTTGGGGTCATGCAGATTTACACGCTCATGACCAAACTGCATAATATTATTCCCCTCTACCTTTGATACGTGGAAATCTACCAAGTATTTCCAATCTGCGATAATTCGGTTACACACCGATATCACCACCTCGGCATACATCATTGGCCCCTCACCATATATTTGGGATCAATGTGAGGAATAACTGTATTTTTCGTCAATACCTCAAGCCCCTCACAGGGGGAGTTATTTCACGGCCAGTATGCTGATTCAACGAGGGATATTTCCAGGCATTAGGGGGAGATTTCAAGTACCATGAAGAATGCCAGGAAATTAGTTGGAATGTCCACGATATTTTCTGCCTCGCCTCCACGTACACAAAGAACTAAATCCACGTTCAGTATATTTGCAACTCATCGCAAATAACCTGCCAAATTCATTTACTGACTATACAGGTGTCACAAAATCCTATAATCCTGCAGAAATGTGCCGGAAAGAGTGGAGGTACCAACGAAAACCACTCAACTCCCCGTTCAGTGTAACAGGGGGAGAAGTACGACCACACATCAGGATTCTGCTTCCTGCAAGCAACAAAGGATATCGAGGCCTCCGAATCAGTGAATGCAAGTCAACTCCACGTTGACAAGACTCCTAATGGGTAGTATACACCCGGTGGATGGGCAACCTCCACCAACCCAGCTCATAGTGCACACAATGACTGGTACATCAGAATACCCAGACTCAACCGTATTCGGAAATCGCGAACAGTCACCAAGGGTAACGATATTTCCATCAACTATACATATTCTGGAGAAATATATAACCGGTAGTCTACAATTGTCGACATACATTTCTCGACTAGATTGCAAACAACCTTTCATATGATTCAGATCCAAAGACCATGGCCATGGCAAAGTGTGAACAACACTCGGACTGAACTCAAGCAAAATGTGCAATCCAAGCAGAAATAATCTTGCTCAATAAAGGGAAGGTATTCACAAAAGCAATACCTACACCAGTTTTCTTCCTGAAAACGGAATGAGAACAACAAGGTGGTGAGACATAGAGCGAGTATTGTAGCACAAGAGTTCACGCAGATACCAGAAACATATTCTCTAGAGGTGGAATCTCTTTCCGATACTCTATCTTAACGGCAGTACAAATCATCTATCTTTGCAGTTGATAGATGTAGTGACCGTATCTCTGTATGTGTCACTTGATTCAGACATAAAGGTTCCTCATCGAATCACAATGTTGAATCCAAACACAAAACGCAACATATATTGTGTAAAAATCAAAAGGTCATTACATGGCTTAAATTAGTCGGAATATATTTGGTACAACCGACTTGGTGAGTTCCTTATACAAAGGATTACTCCTACAATGATGATCGTCTACATGTGTTCATCATGCAATCCTCTACAGGATATAGCATTATCTCAGTGTATGTTGATGACCTACACATCATTGGCAACGCACAAGATATTGACGATGCACGTGATCATCTAAAGATGGAATTTGAGGTGAAGGATTTGGGTAATACCATTACAACTCAAGCACCTTCACAAATGTGTTGTGGTACACCAAGCTGTCTATATCCAGAATTTATTGAAGAAATTCTTTATGGACAAGATTTATCCATCCAAACTCTCCTGGTTGTTCGATCTCTAGACGTAGAGAACGATCCTTTTGGACCATGAGACGATGGTGATGTGATACTGGGACTCAAGGTCCCATATCCTAATGTCAGACTCACCAAACTCAATTGGTTGGGAGTCAAGAATGTCTTTCGACATCTCCAAAGGCATCAAAATCTTGTCATATTCTTTCAGTTTCAGAGAAATCTGGACACCAATATCATCGGATATATTGATCAGATCCCTACTAAGTAAGATCTCAGACAAGCTTCGTGTTCCTACTTGGTGTGATAGCCATCCTATGGAAGTCTTCGAAACAGACTCTAGTGGCTATATCCACCAATCGTCCCAAGTACGATACATCACTTGTATTCTTGTAGCTTTGCAGGATGATAAACCACATACAACAATCATGTGGAATTGGTTCTATCGAATCATCTACCATTATCTCAAAGATAATGTCGCTTATGTTGCCCGGATGCAAATAGGTCAAGTCATAAGCAATATCATCATATTGCCCATCTTGCAAAACTAAATCATGCGACAATCTCGCTGATTTATTCACGAAGTCTCTACCAACTTCTATATTTCAGAAATATGTTCATGAAATTGGTATGCGACGACTTCGGGATTTGCGAGAATCAGGGGGAGCGTCTTCCTGAATTATTCCTGTTCAAAACATCATATTACACTCTTTTTCCATTTATGAGTTTACTTTTCAGATTCTCATCAAGGTTTTTAATGAGGTAATATCAACATAAGATCATATGTCATACTTTTCCTTTTTCCCACCGGGGTTTTTAGAAAAGTATATACGACATATTTATTGCTCTCTAAACTCTATGAGTCTTCTCGTATTGAGTTCAACGAGACAATAATCATAATATGCTGTAGCATTTTCTCCTTATTTTCCCATTGGGTTTTACAGGAGTTTTTAACAGCATATCAAACTCTATACTCCTCATATTTTTCCCACAGAGTTTTTGGAGGAGCCATTATTCAAGATGAAGTTTTTCGCAAGGATAAGCATTGATTAGGGGGAGTGTTAAGGATGAAACCGAACGGTTAATCCATGCTTAATGGATCGGTAAGCAGTTGTTAATTTAGCAACTGCCGGCAGTTCCACAACGTCTCTCCCAACCGACATATATCCATTGTAATCCTATATAAAGCTTCATACTTCAATAAAGATTAACACTTGATCCATTTGTTCTTGGCCATCTTGTTCATTGCAAATCTCAAGTTTCAACAAGTACCTCTAAGATGTCATGTCAATCCAACTAAGCCCTATGTTTTGCCATTTATTTTGTTCACACTAGCAAAAGTGTCCGCCTTGCTACCAAAATAAAAAATAATATGGCACATAGTGTCGATACAAATTTATGGCCACCAAATCTAACTTTAAGTTAAAAAAATAAAATAATAAATCTTAAAAATAATTATATTATGATAAAATCTGTTCTATAATTACATGTGTAGTTTGATTAGTTAAGATAAAATCTAAACTAATAATTACTCTATTAGTACGTGATCTATGTGACATAAAATTAATATCATTATATTTGTATTGAAAAGTACTTACTTATGATCATAACTTTGTGTCACATAATCCGCATATTAATAGAGTAATTGATGATTAAAATTTTGTCTTAATCAATCAAAATATGCCTTACAATATGAGATGGAGAGAGTATGTACTATCTACTACACAGTAAAAGTAGAATAGAATAGAAAAAATAGAGATAGGCTAAAAATTTTCACAAAAAGCAAAACATCTGATCGTTAATTTGGTAGACCATTTTAGTATTAGTGAACCACAACCGGTAGATCTTTATAATTGTATCTAAACATATCACAGCTGATAGATCTCCATAACTGCATCTAAACAGATCACAGTCGACAGATCTTCATAACTGTACTTAAACATACATAATCGATAGATCTTCATAACTGTACCTAGACATATCGCAACCGATAGATCATAAAAAATAAAGAGAGGTTACAAATTTTCATAAAAAAGCAAAACATCCGATCATTAATTCGGTGGACCCTTTTATTATTAGTGGATCACAACCGATAGATCTTCATAATTGTACCTAAACAGATAACAACCGATATATAACTGCACATAAATATATCACAGCCGATAGATCTTCATAATTGTACCTAAATAAATAAGAACCGATATATCTTTATAGCTGTACATAGATGGATCACACCTGATAGATCATCATAATCGTACCTAAATAAACGGCTCGGTACAATGACTAGCAGGTCGACTCATGGTCTGAGCTTTTATCTCCCGTACTGATCTAATATCATGCGTACAGGTAAAAAATAAAGATAATTAGAAATGTTTACCGCACAATTCCGCGAGACACTATGCCAGTCTACTATATGCTAAAAGTAGAATACAACTGCAAAAAAGAGATATACTATAAATTCTCACAAAAAAGCAAAACATCCGGCCATTAATCCGATGGACCTTTTTTTATTAGTAAACCACAATCAATAGATCTTCATAACTGTATCTAAACAGATCGTAACCGGTAGATCCTCAAAATTGTACCTAAACAAGTCAAGACCGATTGATCTTCATAACTATACCTAAACAGGTATCATCATAATTGTACATAAACATATCATAGCCGATGGATCTTCATAAGCGTACATAACAAGATCACAACCGATAAATTTTTCATAATTTCATCTAAACGTCATACGGTCATTTATCTGGTATACCCTTATTTTTAATAGACCACAACTGATAGATCATCATAACTGTATCTAGACATTATTCGACATTGATCTAATGTATTAACAACCTACCGGCTCAGTACAACCAGCCGGCTGTATCGTGATATGAATTTTTATTTTTCATACTCATCTAATATTATGTATAAGTCGATTAACGATGTTTCCCGCATAATTGTGACACACCATGCTAGTTTTATAAATTCTAAAATAAAATGGTAAAAATTATGGAGAAATAACCCTACCAGTTGAAAGTTATCTTTAACGAAGGTTGTAATAGCGGACAAACCATTAATATCAGTTTAAATATTTATACGAGTAAAGATGCCCGAACCTACTGTCAAAAAGATTATGCGTTTTGTGCAAAACATTGCATCATGTACAGCAAAAACTCCAAGTATCGCCATCACACAAACAATGAGGACATAATTTTACCCGCCAATAGAATTCAGACAGAACAACCCGCCAATAAAAAAATAAATGTAAAGTAAAAGGTAAAGAAAAGGAAGAACCTGGCCACCGTACATTCCATTCCTAGACCACAAGTCCACGACGCAGTACGAGGCAGAGTCCCAGAGGCATCACAAAGATTCAAAGCACAGCGTAAGTTTCATGGGCACCCCGTCCGTCACGCGTATCTGCATGCGGTCGCGGAGAAGTCAGTGTGTGGCAGCTGACACGCGCACGTTGCATGCCACGCATCATCACTTTCGTGTGAGCGGAGCAACCGGGATGTGCATGTCGCCTTTACGCCATGTCTGGCCTAGCAAGGGGGAAAAGGAGAAATCAATGGCCGCGAGCGCCCTTGATTCATCAGTTCGCATGCTTGGCTAAACAAACGCAAGATATACGTGGCATTCATTTGCATGAATGTTTGTTGTCGGTCATCTTCGTGCCCTCTTTGAGTGAAATCGCCTGCTGCACATCCCAAAAGCTAAGACTGTCGCCGTATTAGCACGACATGACTCTAGGTATTCATTTGTTACGTGTGGTCTATGTCTAAACGTGCAAAGTCTTTTATGTTGGCTAAATTTGGCTAGAAAATGACAAGGCAACGGGCTAACAGAGGAAAACTGTAGGAATTTGATACATCCAATTTCAAATGCCTCCCAGAGTTTCGAATTTGTAGCATGCAAACACCTTTTTTAGAACCTCCGTGTGTCCCTAGCTCTTGTATGACGATGGCCCCATTACATTTCCATATTTCGCCTATTCTTTTAAGGAAAAACATGTAGGATGTTGGGCCTAAGCATAGGCATTATATGTGCATTTCGACCACTAGTTTAATTACAAAATCCTCCCGATACTATATGAACCTGCTGTACAGTGTTTATTTTTCTATATTTTTTGTGGAACACCACGCAAGCTCCTCCCGTTACGTTAAACCTAGCACTCAAGTACTTGTTGGACAGCAACAGAAGAATCCAATGGATAGAAGATGCTTCGCTTTTATTGACTGTTTCCAGTCAAAATTGACGATCAGAAATGAGCAACGACTGTCTAGGAAACCGCAATCCCAGGTCTCGAGCAGTGCAACACTGCAACAGCGCCCATAAAATCTGATGACCCGCGCAGGCATGAGTTTTACCGATCTGCTTCTGGAAACGCAGGCTTGACGCCGGAATCTCTATGCAGGTGTACAAGGAACCCCTATACCTGCATGTGATCAAATGGCATCGGTAAGAACTGAAGTAAAAAAAAAGGCCAAAGAATGAGGGGAAAAACTTCTACTCTGTACTGGAATCGGCACAAACATCCCTAAAAGGAAGAAAAAAGGATCGGTACAAACACGCGCATGAGTATTTTTCTTGTTGATCTAACAACATTCAGGATGGAACATTCTTCGAGACAAGTCTGCAAATTCTAGGAGTTCAAAGGAAAACAGGAACTAATCGGACCAGAAAGCACGAGTCTTATTGCCCATTTCGTGTGTTTTGAGCACGCCCTGGTTACAACTTCGTACAGTTTGGTGTGATGCGCGCTGCTTTCTTGAGTTACACATACCCGTAACTGTACAAATCACAGGCGAAGGCTTGAGATTGTGACCTGCTGCCTCGTAGTTTCGGTTCGGACGTCGAACTAATTTCCTCTCCGAGAACAGAGATTGGGATAGGGAATAGAAACAGAGACCGAGACCAAAACATCCCAACATAGTAGAACCGACGCATTCTGTTAAGTTCGTATGTTCGTCAGTTCATCTTTAAGTAGTAGATATATATTCAAAAACAAAGTATAACAAGAAGCTCGTAAACTTGCAAGAGAACAGAAGTACAAATACTAGAACAGGCATAAACAACATATGCCTAAATTAACACCCACAAAATAAGGTTCATTACAGCCAACAACCACGCAGGGCCACGCAAAAACATCCTCGAGACAAGGCCATCCCAAGAGGCCCAGGCGCTAATTGGCGGGTGATACAAGGCGGCCTTGGATAATCAAGCCAAGCCTTACCACCACTTCCAATCCATAGCCAAAAGCTCGCTCAAATGCTCAACTACTGGCACACACTAACACAGACACCAGGACTAAGCCCATGCTAATACTAGGCCTAACTACCAGCTACTGCTTCCGAAGAAGCTATGCGTGAGAAGAACCAACCATAAAACCATGGCGCTTCCCAGCACGCTCCAATTGGGAGGATAAAAACTACGAGACAACTACAAGATATTACCACTACTAACGCTTCAGTACTGGAGAGGTTCAGGTGAACTGGGCGCCGCTGAAGGTCTGGCCGAAGGACCAGCCGCTGGGGACGGCGTTGTTGGAGACCACGGAGCGGCCGTCGCCAGCGGTAACGCGGAAGGAGAGTTGCTGGCGGTCGAGGAGTGCGTTGCTCTGCCAGTTCTGGCCCCAGTTGCGCGACATGGCCTGCCACGCCGCCGAGCGCTCCGACTTCACGGCCAACGCGTGCACGTCGCCGGGGCCGCCGACGTTGGTGACGAGAACCAAATTGAAGTACGAGTGCCCGTTGATGGTGAACCGGATGCCGCCCTGCTTCTTGCACGCCACCCTGCACACAAAAAAGGCGCATTTTGCGTCAGTTCAGTCTCAGGAGCAAAAAGGATTCCAGAAAGGTGGAGCTACGGACCTGCGGTAGGAGACTGGGACAATGCCGGCCTTGTAGAGCGCGATGCGCTGGAAGACGGGCTGGGACATGTCGAAGTGCGCGCGCGGGGGGTTGCACCAGCCGCCGTCGTCGGAGGAGAGACCAAAGTTGGGCGGGCAGAGGTTGGTGGCCGTGACGACGACCGAGCCAGATAGGCACGCGTGGCTCGCGCCGGCGCCGGCGCCGGCCGGGTCGCACCGCACCTCGAAGCACGCCCCGCAGCTGAGCCCGGTGTTGAACAACGCCGTGCTCAGCGCCGCCGTGTTCGCGCCGTATCCCTGGCTGTACAGGTTCCCGTACCCGCATGCCCCTCCTGCACGCACGAACAGATACACACAAGCAAAGAGTAAGCTTCACGAGCGGTGCAAATGTAAACTAGTAGCAGTAATGTCTCGTGCAATGGCGCCGTGGGGTCACGGGCGCTTTCCACGTACCCATGGTGCCGGAAGCATCACCGCCGCCGTAGAAGGTGGCGTGCGCTGAGGTCCAGGCCCCACCTACGAGCGGTGCGTGCCCGTGCCCATGGACCTGACCGTGCCCCAGCAGATGCGGAAGAGGGCCACGCCCTTGCCCGCGTGAGAGCGCAAGCGGGAGCAGTGCGGCCACGAGGACAGCGAGGACGACTGCTCGGCAAGGCGCCATTGGCACGGGACAGAGCGCGGCGGTAGGTGAGCGTGGGGTGCGACGGGCTGGAGCGGAGTGTGTAGTTGCGTTCTCGGGGTTGGGCGGGGATAAATAGAGGGAGGCGGCGGGGCGGACGGTTTCGAAACGGTGCGGCGCAGGTGCAGCACAGCGTAGGGCGCGCACGCGGGTGGGGACACGGCACGGGCCTGCCAAAGCAGCGACTCAGGCACGCAGGGACACGGGTTTTCTGGGGCTTCGGGGCACGTGGCGAGTGTGGGAAAAAGCAGGAGAGATAAAAGCTGTGGGTGCCGCGGCGGTGCTGCCTATGGAAGTTGAAAGTGGGGTGAGCGGGAGCTACAGGCTATACAGCTATACTCCCGGTCTTGAGCTGCGTTTCTCCTTGGTTCGCAGGCAAGGCAGAGGCATTGGGTATTTTTGGATTGTTGTCACTATTTATCATATTAATTTTTTGACCATGATAAAAAATTAATTTTTATTTCTATTACTGCTACTTTTTTTATACCGATATTATCCACTCTAGTTTATTTTTTATAGCTAACATTGGTCAAATCATAAACAGTTGAAACCGTAATCAAATTTCTGATAGGATAAGCTTGGGCTCGACCCAAACACACCATGGGCATGGTGATGCACAATCGCTCGAAACCAAATGTGCCGTGCTCCATTAGCTTCGGGTTTTCATCATTATTCTTATGGTGCATTTCTACCGACGCTTGGTCAGAATGTAGAGTAGTTGGTGTTGGTGTCGCGGTAATGATCGTTTTGCTGTACTCGCCCCGCAACTCTGTGTGAATGGACAAATCTACATAAAATAAACTAGTCCATGGAAAGGTCAGTTCAGTCGTTTGGTTGAGAGCACGAACCTGCAATGCTCCAATATTCTAACAGAAGTTGCCACCAACAGTATCACAGCAAAGGAGAAATATTTTAAGCAAAGAAGAGTCTATTTTTAAGTTGATGAAAAAATTATTAATTTTAGTTTAACGGTTTTTAATGTTGATTTTTATCTAATCGTTAATTAGTTAGTTGCGTATTTAGATAATAGTGTGCTATTTTTGGTTTAGAGATGTGTAACTAAATAGTTGCATATTTTTATACTTAAAATTATCTCGTGCAAGATACTCCCTCTGTCTAGTAATAGAATGTGTATACATTTTTTAATATTTAATTTTGATTAAGAATTAGTCTAGCAATAAATAAATTAGAATGCTACTAAAACTCGATACAGTTGGATTTATATTTAAAAAGTTTACCATCGATATCAGTTTTGTATTAAATAATTAATATACTATTAGATTATAAATCTAATTGTTGATTAAACACAAATATTAAAAAACATGTGTAATTTATATTTTTGGACACAGAAAGTGTAGCTCTAGTCAGAAACTTTAACAACTCATGGAGCATTGAATAGAGACGTAAGATAGAAGGAAAGAGTATAACCATTATGAGAGCAGTACCGTACGTAATTTCTAGTTGACATGAAAGATATAAATACAATAAAAAGTTAGAAAATATTGGTACTGCTCTGAGTCATTTACAGCATAGGTACTGCAACATGTGCTTGGTTAATGCTACAGCAAAAGAACTGCTACCATTAATGGACTTCTCCCAAGACCAAAGCCACAGCCGAAGGTTCACGGCCGAAGGTTCACTGGATGACTTGGATGAGTCCAACCAGGTTTGGAGGATATTCCGCTGAATAGCCCTAGCTGGTAATTTTTCTGGAATGAAGCTATCCACCTCCTTTTTTCCAAGCGCATCGTCCGCATCTACTCCTACCTCTCATCCCCTCAAACAAATCGACTTCTCCATGACTCCATGTTTTTTTTTCTCACCTCAACCCTAGAATCCTTCCCAAGTCAATTGGCATGGAAAGGGCGCGAAGAGAGTAGTGAGGAGGGCGTGAGGAGCCGGTGACGGTCCCAGAGCCCGCGGCTGCTTCCTCTATTATTAGGAAAGTAGGACATAGCTTGGGCGACGAGAAGCAAGAGAACACTAGTGGGTCTTCTTCCTCTATTATTGGGCTGAGCAGATCTGAGCATTGGGGTTCACTCGATGTTAATTAGATCTGATTAATATAGTTATTCCCTTCCTATAAGCTGTGAATTTATTATGAAAACCAACACCTTTTAGTTCATTGTAAATCGGCATTTGCTGGTCTCGTGGCCATTTGGTCTAATTCTATGTCATTGTTAGTGCTTTGTTCTGAGGTTTTGAACTTTCATAATTGTAAAATACCATTCATACTTGTGAAAATAGTACTCCTTCCGTCCAGAAATATAAGATCCACATGCTTCTCAAAATTTATCTTTGACCAAGAATTTATTTAATAATATATAAATTACATGATACAAAATCGATTTGCGGCGACCCACATACTACCCACCTGGATAATATGTTGATCTTTGACATGTCACAGGCGAAGTGCCTTCTCGTCCACCACACATCACACAGAGTAGCACATTGGAAACATTGCAGCGGTCCATATATTACAAACTGAATTACAACTTGCAACAAAATACAAGGTCTTACAAACTGATTCCCGAAAATAAAGGGAATTTAAAACCGTTTATCGCCTGGCTGCAGCAAAAGTCTTTCCTACAACTTTCGACTCACTCGACCTAGTTTTCTATTCAGCGTTGCTCTCGTCGCGGAAGTCGACGTAATAGTCGACGCCTTCGTCTTCCTTCCTCGGTGCTTGTTCTTCGGAAACTTCTTCGTCAACCTCGACGTAGATCACTTCCATTTCTTGTGACGGCTCACAGTCTAATTAAAGGAATTAGAATAAAGGGATGAGTACAGAAGGTACTCAACAAGTCTAGAAATAGCAAAGAGGTGTTTGATGCACTATCTACTGAGAACGGCAACGTTCTCCAAAAACAATACAGTTTGGAAGGCAAGATAGTCAAGTTTTAATTTAAGAGACAACGATCTCATGTCTTACAGGCTGCTAGGATTCCCGATGGATCCCTTTCCTGCCGCGTTCGCAGTTCCGACTAGGAACATGGAGTGACTCAGCGACAATTCTTTACACTCTGCAGAGGTGCGTAACTGTACCCACAAACGACGATAGTCGTGCAACTGAGGTGGCCAAACCTCATCTGCACTACTTTGGTCACAAAGTCGTTTCATCGCCCGCTCAGTCATACCCCACGTCGTAGTGCCGCACAACAGGTCAGGGACTACCGGTCGCACGTTGACACTACAGGTCCAACGCCTTGTGGATAGCCAATGACTAACCCCACCTTCCCAACAGTTGATACTCCGGATCCAACTGTTGAGGTCTTCCTTTCCCGGGGGAGTATGACCTAAGGCAAATGTACTTTGCCTTAGCCACGCCCATATAGGATATGTGGTTTGCGCGTTTGCTACGACGCTTAAGCATAATCGATCGTTGGTTGCATTAACCTTATGTGAAACAAACCCGTGTGATGAAATCCACCTTCCGATGTGCCTTCGGCACCTTTTCAGGATTTCACCACCCACCATGCTATCACCCAAGAACCGGCGATCAAAATAAAACAACAGTTGATTTACCTTTAGAAAGTAGATTTCCATTTTGTGCAGGTTGTAGACAAGAGGGAAATTGTGGATCATTCTCAACGGACATGAACAAGAAACTGGAGTTGCCTGGTAACGAGTAGGTAGTGGAGTTCGACTGGTCTACTAGCGGAACTCCATTCTCTGATAAAAAGCAATAAAGTCTGATAAGGACTTATTCAAAAGATTCAAAATGTGAATGTAGATGACATGGTGTAGCATGCAAGAGATGATGCTTTTATCAACATATTTGGATGGAATTTAGACATAATTTACTTGAGCATTCTTTAGAAGATCTAGAATCAACTAGAGGAATAATTAAACCCTAACCATCATTATCATTTTGTTCGGCATTAATCTTTCATATGATAACCCTAATCAACTTAACCTTTGATTTACTTCATTCAATACTTTCTTCTCATTTATTTGATCGACTCAAGGAGTTTAGTCAAGAATTTTAGGAATTACTTAAGGTTTAATTTCTTTAGAAAGGAATAATGCATCTTATTTGGTAAAAAGAATAAAAAATAATAATTAAGTAGGTTTAGATTCTTTTTCAAGAAATTGTCTTAACCTAAAGAATTATTCTAAAATTTTCAAGGTACTCTTTGTTAAGTGTATATATATATACATATCCTTATTTTTTTCATCATTTTCATTTTCTTTTATGTAGCTCTTCCCGGCCAGCCCACTAGGCCCGCACCGGTGCCCTGCTCTTCTCCTACTCTCTCTCTTTTCCTCACTTCTTCCCCCAAGCGCCGCCGACTTCTCTCCCGGCTCTTGCCCTTGGCGCCGCCGCCGCCTAGTGTTGCCCGGATCTCCTCCACCCGAGACCTCGGTCCGCTGGCGCCGTCGATCCCCCGCTGCCGTTACCGACTTGGGTCTCTGCCCGGGTCCCTTGGGCTCACCTCGCCGGCCCACTTGGGTCCTCGCTGTTGCTGAGGTCCCCTGGAGCATGGGTTTCCCCCGAGCACCGCTCCGCTCGGCGCCGTTCTCCATGCTTCCTTGATTTGGGACCACCCCGCCGCTGTGGTCTTTCGTTGTTGCCTCCGCCTCGGTCCGCCACCTGGGTCGGCCGTGGCTGGCGTCGCAGCCCCGCCACCGGGCTCCCTCGGCCCGCCCCCCGCCGGTGGCGTGCCGGGGCTCCTCATGCCATCGGTGCTTCTTCTCGCTAAGTGCCCTAATTTCTCTCTATTCCCCATTTCTAATTTAGGGTTCCTCCATCCTTAGCCCGCTTAATTGCTTGATTACTGGTGATTGATAAGGTTTAGCTTGCTTTTAGTTCTTAATTGGGTATTAGATGGTCTGAGATAGCATCTACTGATGCTCTATGATTGCTTTCTGGATGCTCAAATTCGTGCTTTGGTTCCAAGGTCCTATAATTAGCTCGGTTAGGTTTACAGTGAGTGATACGCGCTATGATTAACATGCACGTGAGCTACTTCCTTCCAGAACCCTTATCCCCTTGGTCAGAACACGATACTACCATCCGATCTTTAGTTCGTTTGCCTAATGCTTTTGCCAAGAACAGATATTACTCTTTCCATTCTCTAGTGATGTTTTACCTAACACTGAAAAGAACCACTACACTTGGTCTTAACCTCCCTCACTAACTCCATATATGTTATGTGATTAAATCTGATATTGCTCAGTCGTGGTAAGAACAGATGCTGCTTTTGAACTTTGACTCTTTACATTTTCTCCATGCATGCGTGTATACCAGACTACTTAACTTAGAGGAATAGTTTCTTCACTCGATTTTGGTTCACCTGATTTTTATCTCTCTCTTTATATGCATTAGCTCACTTAACATTGATAGAACAAATGCCACTCTTGATCCTAGCCTTTTTATGTCTCCTTCCTGTATGGATATCGAACTCAGAGATTCGACTAGAAAGAACAGAGCTAAACTTGATCTAATTTGGATTGTTGTGATGCTATGTTTGAGAAGTTTTTGGGAATGGTATTACTAAGAGCAGATACTTCACACGATGCCTAACTCTGAATCCCAGTACATGCATCTATGTACATTGATGAGAGCAGATGCTTATCTTAATCTTAGCCTCTTTCTATCTTCTACCTATATCTATGCATGTCACTTTTCTTGAACCGGGGAACAGATACTACCACAGTTGCCTACTTGCCGCCTTCATTTGTGATGGTTCCTAAGAAAGGGACTTGAGAGTTGGAATATGAAAATTTGATAAGAACAGAACTTCTATGCTGCCTATTCGTTGCCTTTAAAACTTATCATTAATCTTTAGCTGAGAGGTTGTTTGAACACTTATGGTGCCAATGACAAGAACAGATGCTACCAAGGTTTCCTACAATCTCTGTGATGCAAGATGGATTTTTGAGGGTTCCTTATGATATTAACTCCTATTTACATGCGCACATGTGCTGTGATGGTCTAGATGGAGTTTTTACCTTATTTCTTAAACTGGACAAGGACTTGACTCCTTTATATCTTGCTCCTTGGCCGGCTGGTGGTTTGCTCCTATTGCTCCTTTGCTCTATGGCTCTGCTCCTCAGCTTACTGATGGTCCTTCTTCTCCTGCTCTTGATGGTCTCTTCCTTTGGAAACTCCTCCTAAGTGGCTATTGTGCTACTGCTCTCTGGCTGCTGCTAGCTTTGGAGAATACGGTGGTCTTTTTTCCTGGTTACTCTATATTCTTGGAGAGGTCGATGCTCTTGGGGTGATTAGCACTGTGGTACTAGTGCTTCTCGGCAGCTCCACTATTGTTTATATCAGCTGACTCAAACAGTAGGAGCTGCCACCTATTGCTTGCTCTGGCTGCTACGTGGCTGCTGGATATGCCTTGATGGATTTGTTGCCTTAGGCTTAAGAAAAACAGCTTTGATCCAGTTTTGGAATAAATGGTTGGATAAATATTTGATGGATGGTTGCCTTATTTGGTAAGGAATTGACTTTGGTCAATTTGGAATAGAAGGATGGGATATTTCCATAGAGTGGTTGCCTTATCTCAACTTTTGCTTTGTGAAAACAATTTATTTTCAAAACAAAAATCTTGGAGGCAATTTAGTATAGGAAATAAAATTATTTTTAAATACTCCTCACCCCTTTTTCTCCGTATTTATGTATATTGTAGATTCGTCCAAATGAGGGTCTTAGCCACGTGGCTCTCGGACAATTTTAAAAACCAAAAACATTTTCGAAACTATTTTCCAAAGCTAAAAGTTATTTGGGTCATCGGCACTCTTTTGCCCCCGCAGCTAACCCTGCGGACGTCGGTGGAATTGTGCCGGTGAAACCACATTTATTTCAAAATTCTATTTTCGAAAACCTGCCTCCTACAGCAACGGCGAAAATCCAATCGGTCTCGAGTGCATAAACTCGACGACCTCGGGTGTCGCCTACATTTCCGAAGAATCCTTCCCCCTCCGACTCTCGGCGCTTCTCCAGTGCCGCTCAAGACTCGAAGACTCGGAAGGTCGGAGATTAGGGTTAGATGTTGTACAGGTAGAGTTCCTGCTCATGTAATTTTTCTTTTCTTTTTCATTTATTCATTCTGTAACAAGGTTGTATTATGACACTTGTATTATTCATATATTCAATAAGGTTTCAATGTTGCATGTATCTTCAAGGTGTATGAATGATAGATGAAATGAGTCATTTGCATGCTATGGATGATGCAATGCACAACAAAATTCCCCCCTCTCTCTCTAACTCTCGACTTAGCTCGATAGAATCGGGTCAACTCAGCAGAGCGAGTTGACCTGACTTCCTCCTCACGTTTCTCTCGACTACTTGAAAATTAGGGTCTTCACACGATTCCATTGAAAATTGCTTTTTAATATGAATTCAACGATATCAATTTTGTATCATGTAATCCACATATTATTAACAAAATTTTTAGTCAAAAATAAATTTTGAGAAACGTGTGCGCCTTACATTTTTAGATGGAGAGAGTAGTTATTTATTTGTCGCACTTTGGTAATTGTCTATATTTCAGTCAGTGTTGTAGGAAGGGTGGCGGTACCATATTATGCTACTATTTGTGAAATTATTCATGTATAGTGCTTCGATTAGCTTGCCGAAATTTGGTGAATAATTTACTTTCATCACCCGATTCGGCAGTTGTTGGCCATGTCTAGTAGCCGAGCAACAAAAATTTGCCGATCACTATAGCACGTATTGCAATTTCATGTCGAGAATTTTTGGTTACCCGCGTACGGATGTAATCTCAACGTATCTTGGCAAGATATTCCTCGACAAAGGATCATCATAACCTATAAATCCACTTTTATCTTCTAAACCAAACAAAAGTTTATTTAATGCTATTCAACTCTTGTTCCTTAATTAAATAAAAATATGGTTCATTTCACTCATATAACTAAACAAAAAAGAGAAATACTTCTATGCTTTTTAAAATTGTTTTGCACACATCTCAAAACACCCCTCGGTAACTAGCAAAAGGGTAGAAAAGTCAATTTCGCAACTTCGGACCAAACCGCGATCGATCAAAACTGACAAATGCCAACTCGCTGCAGCAGCAGCCACGCCGCTCGCGCACCTCTGCATGGATCCCGCGAGCGGCAGCACCGACATCGGCACGGACGCTGTGCTCGATAGGCGTGCCTGCGCGCTGTGCAGGTGTACAGCTGGTTCCGCGTCGTGCCGGGCGGCACCGGCACGACATTCCTCGCGCTCCGCCTCTCACGCGACGCAGCGGCAACAAATCTCCAAGACGCGCTCCGCTCCCTCCTAGACGCCCGCTCCGTCCTCCGAGCACACCTTCACGTCTTCCCCTCTGATCCAACCCCCGCCTTCCCCTCCTCCTCGGCACCATTGCCGCTGCAGCAGCTCCCCCTCGCGCTCCAGCCCAGCCCCCGAATCCGCGCCTGGCTTCCACTACCTCGTTGAGCTCGAGCTTAACCGTAGCCCATGTGTGGCGGCCACCTCATCCCAACCCGAGCCCAACGCGGCAGCCAAATGCCCCGCTCCATCATCTAGCCCCTCCAGCACAGCCTCCACGTCGCCGATGTCATACGCGTGCGGGTCTGACAACAGTGAAATGAGCAGGTCCACCACCTTTGCCTCGTCTAGCCGGGACCCATCCTGCCGAATCAGCTGCGTGCATGTCGACGACGATGCGCCAACGTAATTCGCTTGCTCAGCAGGCAGAGCAAGAATAGGCCAGTGACTGACCCTGCATTGCCCGAGATCATAGTGATGATGGTCTCTAGCAAGCGCCATTGCTTCGTGAGTGTCTCCTCGGCTGCTGCCATCAAGGAGATCTGCGCCGCGCCATCGTTGGCGATAGTGTCGCTGCCAATGTGGCGTGCAGCGGGTACGGGAGGTGCTTACACGCATTTTTCTTGCAGGGAAGGAGAAAGAAGAGCAAAAAAGTTGACTTTGATACCCTTTTACTAGTCACCTAGGAATGCTTTAAGATTTGTGTCGAAGAGTTGAAAATTATAGAAGCACTTCTCAGCAAGAAATTGGCTAATCCAATCCATACAAACTGTGGTGGCCTCAACCAATCCAATTTTACCCTCCAACCAAACGATTCCTAACTGTACATGTATCCGGCACAATGCATTGATGTGCTCATGGGCTTGGAATGGCTTTAATATTATAGTTCTTGTAGAAGATATGATTTATGGTCCAAATATAGTACTTCAACCGTTTTAAAATAGATAAGTAAAATGTTAATATTATCTGTCAATTATTTTTATGTCCATCTATTTTTTCATTCCAAGATAATAAATGTTCATACTACTTTTAATGACATTGATAAAGCACAAAGTAGGAATAAAATTACTAAAACTACAATAGTTGAAGCACATGTATTTTGAGAAAAGTTAGAGAGGCTAAGAAAATAATTGTTTTGAATACCTCTTATACAAATCTTGAAGGAGTAATAAACTCAAGAAAAACTTGAAAAAGTAATAGATGACAAACAAACAAAAGTGGTGATATTATTACACCCAGGGATGAAGCCACAAAGCTTATACTTTTGGGGTCTATTAAACAAAAAGACTATGTATATAATTTGAGTGGCAAACACATTTGCAAACTTCAAACTATACTAGATTTAGAGAGGATATCAGGAGAAAAACAAACACCCGTTGTAAGGAGTTGTATTGCCTCCGGTTTCATATCCTCCCATACGCATAGGGTTTCTTCCGTGAAATTAGCAAAAACACTATCCTTCAATTAGTTAGAATAGTGTTGCCCGATTTATTAAACACAAATCATGCCGAAGACTAAATATAAGTGGCTTTGACTAGCAAAAGAAAACTAGGGGCCCCGCAAAACAACAAAGCCATGGAAGCTACAAAAAAATGCACCACCGAAACTAACACTCTCGACGCACTCCCGGAGAAGTGCCGAAACCCGTAAACTCCACATTCCACCAGAGCTCACCCCTCGCAACACCAATGCTATGCCCCACTGAGCAGGCCAGATCCGGCCTAACCTATCAAAAAGGGTGCAAGAATTCTTGACAGGTCCCAAAAGAGTACGGAAGACATCTTGCCAAAATTATCGAGAGGACGGGTCCCGAACCGTCAGAAGCCGCTCCGCCATGCATCATTCCCTATCACCGTCACTAAAGCGCGGTGATTGGCTTGCCCATAAGCACATGTCTAGCATTTTGGATTGGTCATAGAGGATCTAGGACATATTTTTTGTCACTGCATGTCATGACACTTTTTTTCACATGACAAGTTAGGCAAGTTTGAGCTATTAGGAACATGTTTTGCTTGCATTCGACCTTGTGGCTGATTCGTTTCGGACCACACAAGTCTCATGCACCACCGACGTAGATAGATGTGGCAAGATTTTAAAAAATACACAATTAACATGGGTGGGGGACGGTCCCCACTTGAATAATTACTCAAAAGAGAGTTTTACATCGGTCACTCTAAACCAATAAGGCCATAAAGTGAAATCTTTTACAATATTTCTTACGTTAGTGACATCGGAGTCATCTAAGTTTGAACACTTTGCTTCACGAATCCTAGATTTTCCAAATGTTCGTGAGGATGGTCAAAGGCCAAATAACATCATGTAGCAAGGGTAGTAAGGGCATCATCCAAATAGATACAAAGTCCGTTGCTGGAGCTTGGTGGCCGTGTCTGCACTAGATCCGAACACTATAGGAGCACGAGATGAAGAGGTGGCAATTCTCAAGGCTTATTCCAGATCAAGGACATGATTCATCATCACTGATCATTGTGCGGAACAAGTTGGCTTTGGTGTTTAGGCGGGCCCTTGCAAAGTAGCCAAACAAAGACTTTGTGACCTTATACGGAACCCTAGAACCCCAAATGAGGGGGGATTCAATTAGGAATGACCCTTATTTTTATCATCTAAGTTTAGATATATTTAGCAAGAAGTTATGATAAATATTGGAAGCTGAGTATTACCGAACAAATGTGCCCTTAAATTCTTACCAACAAGGAGTCGTGGCTAATGAATTGGAACTCCCTTTCTTGTTGTACGGAGTGCATAATATCTTCCATATATCTCAGCTGAGGCAATGCCTTCATCCTCCCGCTACTGAGATCTGATTCGAAGATCTTGAGCTAAATGTTGATCTTTCTTATTGGGAGCACCCAGTTCATATCCTCGAAGAAGCCGAGCGTCAAACTCGGTGCTGTTCCATCAAGTTCTACAAATTCTAGTGAAGTAATCACTCCGAAGACGAAGGCACTTGGGAACGTGAAGATTGGCTCCGAACCGAATACCCCTATTTCTTTTTCAACAATTAATAATCTCGGGTTGAGATTCTTTTAAGTGGGGTTGGTTTTGTATAGATGTATTTTGTGTAAATATTTTTAAATATGATTAGTGAAGATCCATATGAAACAAAGTAGCTTTGTTCCATCTCCTCTCAACATATAGATGCATTAAAATTTACTCAAATCATAAACTTGCAAAATTTTGACCTACAATTAACTCAAATAAATTCTTTGAAGCAAATGTCACCAAAAATTCATTCCAATAATTTTAGTAAGTCCTAAATACCTCAAAGAAACTATCCAAATTTTTTCAAGTCATTTGAAATTGAATTGCATATTAAACAAAATATTTTAAATGACCAGAACTGTATTACCTTGATTAAGTAAATTCCATATTATCCAAAATTGAGGTTTGAATCCCCTTTAGTCAAACCCTAAAACATAACTAAAGATAAAAAGAAAATAAAAGGAAAAGGCATGCTTACATGTTGGGCCGGCCGACCAGCCCTCCTCCTTGTGTGTGGTTGGACCTAGCCCACCCTTCTCCCTTCTGCGTTCGACGTGCACAGGTGTCCTTGTCCTAATTGTTCCACCTCGCCGCTAACCAGCGGGGTCCGCTGGTTAGCGTATCCCTTCCATGCGTCCAAGACGCTGCAGCTCGGCGCTCGCCCGTGAAGAGGTGACCATTGATGGCCAACTTCCCCATTGGCTACATCATCGACGCTTTCCGTTGCACAGTGGCTTCTCTTCTGCTCCAGTGCTGCCACGTAACCCACATTGTGGCCGATTGCCTGCTCAAGCCAACGAAACCGTCATTGGTGAAGCTCCACCGTTAACTCTGACGAGCTACTTCCCCTCTCTTGTGACCATCTCCACCTGAACCTTGATCTAATTGCTTCCTCTCTTCTCCCTGCTACTTTCCCCGCACCCTTGGAGCTTCGCATCAAGCCAACCGTCCGCATTTTTTGTCGCCGGGTATTCTTCCCAACTTCAGTTCTCTCTTCTTCCGGTTGGCTTTTCTGATTTCTCGTGATCCTTAGGAACCCTGCTAATCTCCTTTCTCACCCCGAGGTCTACGTCTAGCTGCACCGCTGTTTTTCTCCGTCAGGGATCATCGTCGCTGTGGAGCATGCTATCCTCACTGTCGTTTGGAGCAACCAAGGCTCCTGACAACATCTTGGAGCTGCACTGGAGCTTCTCCAACAAAGTACGGTTGCTTCTGAGCTCGCCATCAGCCTCCCTAGGTTCACCGAAGATCACCGGCTGCGGTTGATCTCTCCCAGATCGGTTCAAGGCTCCTCAGCACCGTTATGTCACGCCGCTGGCCTTGTGGTGAGCCCCGTGTCGTTTTTGGCCCTTTTTCCCTATCTCTCTAGCCTTTGTGTGCTCACCCCAAACTTCCCCTGTCTGCCTCGTCGCCGGCGAGCTTCACCTTGCCACTTTGGTGAGACCACGATTCCCTTGATTGCAAAAACGGGTTCACGGCCCACCGAGGAGCTACTCGAGCCAAACGATGCTCAAAATGATGCCCTGTAGCGCTCATCTCCTTCCTCGCCACTGCACCAGCCGCTTGGGACAGCCGGCATGTAGCCATCGGGTGGCCTAACCGGTGAACTCTAACGGTCAGACCATTGGCCATTATGACTGTTAGGTCCTGAGTGACTAACACGTGGGCCCTAATACTTAAAAACTTAACTAAAAATGTTTAAAGGATCTGTATGTACAACAACTAGGACCCACTCCCTTAAGTGACTGACTAAGAAAAATAAAAAATATAATAAAACTAACATATGGGACCCCTCTCTCATAGACTTAGAAAATAATGAAAAAGAAAAATTATGAGCAAAGGATGATACGTGGGGCCCAAAGGCCATCTGGGCTTGTCAGCCATTGACTAGCCCAAGTTGACCTATGGCCCCATTGGTCAGTCTCTATGGCTGGTTTTAGGCTAAATACAATTTTTTTTTCATATTTTCTTTACTGAGGAAAAGAGAGAAAATGTTAAAAATGTTTTAAAACATGTAAAAATTGTAAAAAAATTTTGTACAAACTCAAAATGAGTTGATTATTTTTTGTAAATTTACATTTTAATCTATAGGATTTAATGGAAAAACTTTAATTCATTTTATTGTTGTGTAAAATTTCAAAATTCCTAAATTGCCCTCAAAACTCTGAAAATTTGAATTCAAACCTTAAAATTTTCACAACTTTAGTTCTATAGCTCCAAATTAATGTAACAAATTGCATTAATTTCATTATTTTATTTATAGATTTTAGGATGCATTGTGTTTATAAGATACTCTCTGATTTTTCTAGTATTGATAATTTGATTCGTTTTGTCATTTCTATCGTTTCAGTTTTTGGTGCGTAGAACCCGGCGACGAGGCATACCACGAGAGTGATCCTCAATAGGTGCAAGACTTCGCAGCAAGGCAAGCATGCAGATTGTTAAAATCTTCTGGTTAATTTCTGCTATGGTTGGATGTTGGATGATTATGTATGTTATATGATGTTTATTATGATTATTGCTTTATGGGTGGTTTTCGTAGCATATTTAGAGTTGGTTGCTGTTCATGACCAACAAGGTTATGACATTTAAATCTACTAATCAAATATTGAAACCCTTAATAAATGAGATGTTAGAGTCGGGAACTGATACCCATTAAGAGATTCGGCTGGTAGATTTAACATAGACCGATTTTAAATTGGGATCTTTTCCTTCACCCACGACAGAAGTGTTACTGATGGCATTGGGTGGTCATGGTCGGCCAACCATGAACCAACAAACCACTGGGACACTTGGCGTTTGAGGTTAGGGTGGTGCAACCCTTTCTCAAATCCACATTAGTTGGGATTTTGGGTTGTGTAACCTTGTCCTAGATTCCCCTTAAGTGGGTATGGCTTAAAGATGTTAATATAGAAATTGTTGTGATGGTTTTTCACATATATTTAGATCTGAGAATGGTTCAAACTGAATTGTTTATCAAGTGGTTAAATTGAATCAAAATGAATATGTCATGCTATGTTTAGGTTGAGATGAATTGTGGTATAGTCATTTATTATTTCATGCCATGATTAAGTTAATTGGAACGAGAATAATAGCTTCTTGCGATTATGAAAGTACTCATTGAAATTCACTCCTGCAGGTGATCCTAGTGAAGGAGAATACTATGATCCTGATTATGTTGAAAATGACGTCTAGTTTCCTCAGTTTGTCCGGTTGGTGATCTTGTGGGCTTTTATAGCTTTTGGGAGATGGTTGTGGCTGCCATCTCAGGGTTTTTGTTTTGACTGCTATTTGTACTTATGCTTTTGGTGTGAATGACCTTCGAGTCATGTGTTTGTAATTTACGTAACTACCAAGTGTATGGAATGTGTTGTACATATATCTTGTATCTCTTTCTTTAGAGTTTTGTTGTGATATCAAATTTTTAATGTGGAACCATACACCATACATGTATGATTATGTAGTGTATGGGATAGCCGTAAATAGTTAGGGTTGTTCTTGCATTTTATCAACTATGATGATTGTCGGTTGAGTGACACACTAGCTGTGACATGCTAGCCAACTAGCAAGGTGTGGGTGGTTGTATCGGGCTTTTGAGTGACCTACTAGGCTTAGGGTTAGCTTAGGGTGAGGGTACAATCACCGGGCTCCTCCGAAAGCATCATGCTTATTGGACTCGAATATGGCACTAAGTCTTCACAGGGATTTTGGAATTGTATTTGGCTATTGATGAGGGTATCTCTAGTTTATCACCACCTTCTCCAGATATTGATCTAGCTACACAAATGTGCCCATTTAAGGTGGTGTATGGGTTCAAACCCATTACACCGCTGGATTGTTGCCGCTTCTAACTCAACACTGAATAAGGAGGCATCCAAGAGATTGATTATGTCAAAAAATGCACATCAAGGTGAAAGAGAAATTGAATGCAAATCAAAGTTATATGCTGACGGGGCAAACAAGAAGAGAAAGAAACTAATATTTGAGCCGAGCAACCTTATTTGGGTGCATCACCGCAAGGATCGTTTTCCAAACCTTCGCAAGTCCAAGTTGCTACCTCGGGTGATGCACTGTTCACGGTGCGGGAGAGAATTAATAACAACGCGTACAAGATAGAGCTTCTAGGTGATGGCTATGCGTTAGCTCTACATTTAATGTCACCGATTTGTTACCGTTCATTGGAGGTGACGATCCAACATCGAGGACGACGCCTTGTCAAGAGAGAGACGATGAGGTCATCTCTAACTTATCACCACCTTCTCCAGATATTGATCAAGCTACATAGGCACACACACACAAGATATTCGCATCGAGATGCCGACCGACCGCTTACACGAGCCCGAGCGAAATGACTTCAAGAACAGGTGAATTTAATCCTAAACAATTATGACATATTATTTAATTTAATGAGGATTTTACACTATGAATCGTCTCTGTTCTTTTTCTTGAGGTACGTTGAAGACTGCGTCGGGGACGCGCAACTGCCGGAGTCTACGTCGACTACACAGACCTTGTTGCTGAGCAACAACTTACACCATATGTGCCCACGACGGAGAGAGAGAGAAGAGATGGCGCGTTGCTGCCTAGAAAGACCGCCGCACCACATACTACATGAGACGCGGCAAAAGCACGTAGGAGAACGACATGTGCGAGGGGGCGAGGGGGCGACGGTCCAACCCCACAAGGCTGTGTGCATGAGGTGGGCCAGGGGCTGTGCGAGAGGCTCGACTTGGATATGGAGTCCCGCCTGCGAGGGAAAGGGAAGCACACGTAGATGGATTGATTGCTACAAGAATTTGTTTCAGGGAAGGATTCATCAAGTGGAGCAAGCAAGGAAAGCCAGGAAATTAACGTGTTCAGGCTGGAGCCAACAGAAGCGCATGAAGAAAACTCAAGAGAGGTCTACATGTGAGGAAGATTTACCAATTTAGTTTTGTCGGTTGTTACCAAATTAGGTACGTTATTTTTATTTTAGGAACCTAGGAGTTGAGTCCGATTGGGATTTTTAAAAATCCTGGCCGGACACGTGGCCTATATATACATGTATATATTGGTCTCTTGGGACTCAGACTACGCTTGAGAATCGAGATTGAAACATTGCAACTTGCTTGGTCCTTTTAATCTACAGTTCATGCGAGAGCTAGTGGGAGGGATTGAGTGATATTGTGTTTGTGTTTCTGCAAAACAAGGTCAAGTTTACTTTTTCGTTGGGAATTGAGGTCTTGGCGATCACCGCTTCGTAGTCGGTGGCGATCAACCCAGTGCCAGTTGGGCGAATTTCCATAGCGCCGCAAGTCTGTGCATTGGCGCGTGGTGTACGATTGAGTGTTCTTCGTGAAGCAAACACTAGTTATCGTCAGTTCTATTGAGAAGGTCGGGCCACCCCACACTACCTCAGGAAACACCAGCACTGACGGGCAAAAAAACAGCAATCACTGATGGGTTCCGCACCCGTCAGTAAGCTCCTGTTAGTGGAAGTGATAGTTCCACTGACGGGCGGAGGGCCTGTCAGTAGAGACATATTTTCACTGACGGGTAGAACCGGCCCGTCAGTGAAAAACCTTCCAGTGCTGCCTGCGCGGCATCCTGAGAATATTTTCACTAACGGGCGGAAACTTCCGCCCGTCAGCGGAAGTAGTTCCCTCTAACAGGTACGTAGCCTGTGCCCGTCAGTGGAAGTATTATTCAGACATTTTTAAACATATCTGAATAGACAATATTAATCATATATATCAATTAGTATCACAAATATTAAGCATATGTATCAATTAATATCACAAATATTAAGTACATACAAGCTAGTTTACAATGAATTAAAACAACAAAGACATGAATTTATCAATGTTTATTTTCACTAGCCCTACTCTAGGTCTATGATGCTTGGCTAGTACTTGCATGGCAGCGGTAAGCGGGTAATTGGACTCCCGTGTAGAAATCACCGCTTGGCCGAATGACTTCGTTGTTGATAATGTACGTGACGGTCTTCTGGATGTGGGCAAAGTCCTTCCTCCAGTTGTACTTCTCATTGGCTAGATGGTGTATGAAATTATTGAATTGATCCTGGTTCCATTGCGGGTTATGGGATACGACGAACGCGTCTATGTGAGCGCGGACGTAGTACCTACATGTCATGCTACTTTCCGGCTGTTGCCTGCAAGGGAAGTTGAATTCGTGGATCAACTTTTTGCTCTTGCATTCTGCTCCTCCCTCTCGCAAGTTGTATTCCCAAAAGGCGGCTTCCAAAACTGCCTTAATTCCTGAGTAGACCCGCTTGGCACTTCTTTGGGAATCAAAATAGTATATCATTCTTGAAGGCTTGTGGATGATAATGAGGATCCAGTGGTCACTGCGTAAAAGATAACGAACGAATATAAATAGACGGGGATACGTGCTTAAGAAAAGCAAACTAGGCACGGTAGTAAGTAACTTACGGGGGGTTGTAGGGCAGGAGTATGTAGTCCTTGTCCTTATGATATATCAATGACTTCAGGACGTAATTTATTAGAACCGGCGTTGCTTCTCGTACATAGTAGTCGTTCATGATGACCGGATCCATTATTCCAAAAATGCAGCTGGGCAGACGCCTACACTCTTGGTCTTGGTGAAGCGCCCACAGCCTGACGAGCATGGTGTCGAGCCGGAAGAGGTTGAACAACATAAAGATATCTTTAAAATTGATGTCAAATGTGTCATGCTATCTGTCCAAGAAGAAACCGTAATCTTTTGGCACCTGGACCTTAAAATGTAGTTCATATTCATCCCGATTCCGTGACATCATCATGATTGTGTCATGCAGCAGTTTCATTTGTATAGGCAACCTCTCTACCTAATTATCTGGGAGCAAGGGCTTACCTGCATCGTACACTATTCGTCGAGGCTTCTTGATAGTTTCGATAGATGTCTGGAAGGATAATGCTTTTTTTCTTGTTTTCCTTGCTTGCCTCCTTCTCAGTGGTGCCACCCCCGTTTGTGTGTTCTTTTTCTTTTTCTCTCTGACTCTGGAGAGGAGGCCCTCTTGCCTCCCGTCAACGCTTCGCCCATTGCGGCATTGAGTGTGTTTGGAGATAAGACCTTCTTTCCTACTGCCTTCGGTTCATGGTGATGCTTGGAGCGCCTTTTACAGGGCGGCAAGTCCATCTTGGGTTGCTCCTCCTCCTGGGACGGAAGGATTGGTGTGTGTTGCTGCTCGGCAAGATCGTCGTCCCCATCATCGAACGAAACGGGCGTAGTGCACAGGCCGAGCAGAAACGGGCCGGCTCTGGTTGATGGAGAGGGGACGCTTGATGTAATAGGAGATGACACCCCGGAGATAATTACTTGATTCTTCGACCACAGGATGTAGTACCCTTTGCAGTCTCCTAACTTTATGACATCCTCTTCAGGGTGACAGGGACTGCGACGTCACTGAACTCGGCGACGACGTGATCCACTTGCACCCTCGCCATGTGGGAAGATATAGCAGCGTTGTGGCATGTCGCGCCCCCTACTGTTGGGAAGACTAGGCCGCGTGCAACCGTCTTCTTCACGCCGGGCAAAGGGATAGTGAGCTGGCATTTCGTGGAGCGTTGCATAATAAACATGTGTCGTACACATTCTTAGCTGCACAATGCTGTGAATTAGAGACCTCATACAAGTGATTCATGGTGGCGACGAAGCTTACAGTAATGTCATCGACGGGATTTGGCGACTCGGGGGCGACGTCAGAGGCTGAGGGGCAGCTACTCCATCCAGAAGGATAGGAGCTCTGATGTTCCTGAGGATGCAAAGGTGGACGAGTTGCATCGTGGGCGTCGTAGCCTCTAGACTCTAAAAATTGTTACGCCGTCTGCTTGCCAGCCTCCTGGGCTGCCCTTATCATCTCTTGCATAAGAGATGTTTGCCTTCCTCTCCTCCTCTGGTTGGTAGCCTCGCAGTCTTGAGGAAAGACTTCGTCCCAGATAGCGCCGCTCCCGATCGCTCGGACACACCCTATCTTCTCCCTCGTTCCTAGAGCCTTCGAGAGATGGTCGTCCCACCTCTCACTCTAAACGAGTCCTGGGAGCTTGCAGGCTGCTGGGACAGCTACCTCTGTAAGGGAAACGGCACAAGGTAGGGGCTGTTAGCGTATTGGAAGCATAATAGTATATTTCAAGAAGAAATTGGGTTTAGATTATACCAAAACGTTCAGAAACCACCTGAAGCTCGGGGTCCGTGATAATTGGTAACTCAGTAACTGGGTCAGGAACTGTGTGCGCCCTCATCCAAATCTGGGCGTGTTCCTACTCGATATCAGCAAAAGGAATCGGTTTGCTAGCCGCTATTAGCGCGGCTTCCTCTTTGGCCCAGATCGGTCTCTTCCCTGCAACACCTCGGCTGCCAAGGTGGTGGGGGAATTTGTTCTTCACGCGCAGCTCCTTCCCCCGGCGACTCTTCTCTTTGAATGTGTCACTCTTCTTGTCAGTAACAAACTCCTCCCAGTGTTTCGAGTTCTACCTTTAGCCATTTAGTTTTAATTTCAGTTTTGAAATCGACATCTAGCAGCTTTGTTGCTTTATATCGCCATGTCCTTAGAGCAGCACACATGATGCTGTCGGCTTTCTAGCCTCTAGGATAGCATACTTATCACACAACTTATCGAAGAGGACCTTTTTCTGGGCGTTAGTCATTTTTTGGAAGTCCTGGCATGTGATCCTGACATGCTCACGGACAATGCACCTGCAGGTGTTGTTGAACGACCTTGCAGCCTTCTCGGGACTTGAAGGAACACCTGTTATGCCGACTCGAGTGACGATGAATGTCTCGTTCGTCAGCTGGTTGCCTCCTCTAGGGTTGTACCGTCTCTTCGGCTTCGATGGTGCCGCTGACGACAGCTCGGTCGCCTCGTGTTCTTCTGATCCCGACTCGCTAGATCGAGAATCATCAGATGAGCCAGACGCACTCTCTTCATCTCACGCCGAGGGAGGTGCAGGTGCTGAAGGTACCACAGCCGGCTTGACAACAGGTTCACTGGCCGGCTCGGGGGCTGTTTCATTGGTTCGGGGCAGGGCCTGAATGGGGGTCGTCATGTCAACATCTACGCGGGCTAGTTCCCGGGTTGGCAACGAGTCCATTTCCGATTAAGAAACTTAAAAAATGAAAACCATGTATCAGAACAAGTAACTAGAAATGAAACCAATGTGTCATGGGATAAAACAAGGGAGAAGAATCCTAAGCCTGAAATAGCAGGTGTTTACACTAGCTTGTGAGTCTTCAGATAAGGATTTCAGCAAGGATCAGATCGTCGATATAACATCAAATGCATAAGATAAAAGACAAAAAGAGAGTGGGCACATCACATGTGTCTAAATTGTTCACATGAAAACTTTTGATAAATAATTTGATTTTGTTTTTACCAACAAAATGATTAATAGTGACCTAAGTATCTATAAATTATCACCGTGAGTCACAATTAAGACAATAAGACAAGTTACACTTCTACAATAAGACAAGCTAACACTTCTACAACAATTACGGAGTACTAATTCACATGGAAAAAATACAATCTGAACATTCACATATACAAAATTGCCCTCGCTGTCAAGCTTGACCCTTGTTAATCTCTCTTAACCTGAAATTTCCCATCCGGCATCCCCTCCCTCCTCTTCGAGCTCTTCGGACTCTTCACCAAGTACAAGATCTAGGTACTACCCCCCTTCTCCTCTCCTTGCCTACCTCCCTGCTTCACTCATTCACTCGCCACCCCCGATCCATGCCATTCGAATTTCACACACGATAAAATGCTACAGTCAACGCGGGGATAGCAATCATAGCCGAGGGAAACAACTTTCTCCACTTGTTATAACCTATGATTTGATTCTTTTTCTTCTCCAACATAACAAGCAACATAGCCAAAACAAGAAACTGATGCTACGATGTCTCTCTCTCTCTCTCATTATTTAATTCTACGATGTTGATATCAACCAAACAAGATTAGACAAACACTTTCTTTGCTCCTGTTTAAATCTATCATGGATTCATTGAATAAAGCACAAAACAACATTGATTTATTGTATTCAGTCAAGTCCACTCCAAATACGCCAGAAGTTATTTTTTGTGTGTTGTAATCAGAAGGTTTTGGTTAATTCAGCACTTGCAAATAAATGCTCCTTTTTGTATTTTAGGTCGATCAACATGAAGTAAATATGGAAAGAGGTGATATATGGCTGGACACATGGAGTTCATTTTTCTTGATATCTTTGGTATCTGTTTCCATCTATCTGAAGCATTTTGGACGTTGACAGAAAAACAGAACTACTCCTCATGTACCATCTTTGTACGGTCAGTTCTCAGGCCAAGCGCTCTGAGACAGAAAATAAGCATACGTAAATCAGGAGTTATTTTAAATCAGAGTCTTTTAGTTGCTTATCTGATAGTTTATACTATCTTAGAGGAACAATCAAATTTGTTTGCATTTATATGTATCTTTGTACAATGTATCACCCCATTCCGTCGATCATTATTCTCACTGAGTGAACCATATTTGGTAGAGCTTGCATTCATATTGTAATGGAACGCAGGACTCAAATTTTTTGAGTGAACCTGTTCAGAGGGGATGGAGGAGGGGCGGCACTCCGGTGGCCGGCGGCGTGGAGGCGTGGAGGCGTGGCCGGGGACGTGGAGGCATGGCCGGCGGCGTCGGGCTCGGTTCCTCGGGGGCGGCGGCGTGGAGGCGTGGCCGGTGGCGTGGAGGTGTGGCCAGCGGCATCAGGCTCGGTTCCTCGGGGGCGGCGGCGTCGGCCTTGAGGCGGCAGCGGCGCGAAAGAGGGCTAGGGCGGCGGCGGCTCGGACGGGGGCTCAGGCGGCGGCGTGGCAGCCTAGCGGCGCGCTAGGGTTTTCGCTGCTGGTTCGAATGAACGCGCGAGAACGAATTGTGAAATTTCGCCAAGTCCCCGCGGGTTATGTAGTGTAACACTTTCACTGACGGGCACGTAGTACGCGCCCGTCAGTGGAAGTCCTTTGACTATCACTGACGGGCGAAAAACAAGGCACCCGTCAGTGACAGTAGAGTACCACTGACGGGCTCGGTGACATGGCCTGTCAGTGAAATTAGAGTACCATTGACGGGCTCGATGTCATGGGCCGTCAGTGAAAGTTGTTTTAGGGTTAGACAAAGTGGGCTGATATACATGGGCCTTTTCGGCCTGATATGGGCTGATTTTCTTTTCTCTCAGACTTAGCAAGATGAGGCAACCCATCTTATGTCAGGGCCAATATTTGTACGAGTGCACATGTCATGGCCCGTTAGTGGGAGATGTTTTAGGGTTTGCGACTTAGAGCCTGATTTCATTTTGCGGAGTGAAAATAGAAGCTGATTTTAGGGTTTGCGGAGTGGATTTAGGGGCTGATTTTAGGGTTCGCGGAGCGGACTTAGAGCATACATGCAACACATGCGTATTTCACCAAGTCCCGAACATAATTAACCAGTCAATTCATCAAAATGATATTATTACACATTGAGGTTTGTTCTGAATTGATCGAAAAGCTAGGTTTCATCGTTTTCGACACGCTTCTCAATAGTAGTTTTGATCTTCTTGCTGGTATACGTCAGTCCTTCGGCGTGACTGCGTCTTATGTACGTACACGCATCCTGAGTACCTTTGCACCTTTTGCTCGTTCGATCATCAACATCCTCTTCATCTGTGTCTGGATCGTCGAATTGGTCGTAGTCCTCTTCATCAACTACACCATCGACTTCGACAATACTCCTTTTCCCATTCCTCACGACAACGTGCTTCTTATTCTTTGGGTCGGTTATGTAGAAGACCTAGGCGAGTTGTTTGGCAAATACCCATGGCTCATCTTTGGGACTGATTGATTTGACTTGTCGTAACTCCATAGGGATCGGTGGAGGTATGACCATGGTACTGGTGTTGATATCTTTGATTCTGACGTCTTTCGCCCATCTGACACGAAACATGGGGATCTTGGTCACGGTGTAGTCAAGTTTCCAGATCTTCGATCACGCCGTAGTACGTACACTTCTTGCCCTGATGACCAGTTCTAGACTCATCTGTTACACCGCAGTTCTGGTACGAACTACGCCGGTCTTGAGCCTCCGTATAGAATGTGTATCCGTTGATATCATTCGATTGCCACGTCACGACTTTGCTATCGGGTTCTTGTGACAACATTCAGACGGTTTCTTCTTCTCTATTTGTCGGCTCCCTTTCATACCAGTAGTCCTTTAGCCACCTGGAGAACTTTGCGTTATGCTCTTTCGTGAGCGCAACTGTGGCCTTTTTCGGATTCGCTTCGTGCAACTGTTTGATATGGATCTGAATGTAAGGCCGTACCACGGCCAAGTGTTGCAACACCACGAAATGTGCTCTGTTGTAGTCATCTGATCTTTCCGATCGATACACATGTAAATTTTTATACCCGATCGCACCTTTATCGTCGAGCCTGCCTGTGTGCCGCGAAACTAGAACACTTATAGGTTTTTGATTACGCATGTAATCTGTGCAGAGCTCGACCCCCTCTTAGGTAGCATAGCCTTGGAATATGCTACCTTTCGGATGCGCTCTGTTACGAATGTAGCGCTTGATAACCCCGTTGTACCTTTCAAACGGTTACATGTTATGTAAAAACACGGGACCAAGGTCCAGTATTTCTGGGATGATATGGATCATGAGATGTACCATGACATCGAAGAATATTGGAGGGAAATATATCTCAAGTTCGCATAGTATGACAGTGATCTCAGCCTTCAGTTTCAGACAGCGTTGCACCGTGATTGAGTTCTGGCAGATAGTGTTGAAGAAGTTACAAAGATCTGTGATAGTCTTGCGGACACCTGGCTCCATGATACCTCTAATTGCAACATGCAGTATCTGTGTGATCATCACATGGCAGTGATGAGACTTCATGCCAATTAGTCGGTGAGTCTTCATGTCAACAAGTTTTCGGATGTTTGCCGAGTAACTCGAAGAAACTTTGACACCATAGAGACATTCGCAAAAGCTATGGAGCTTGTCTCTACTCAAAGTGTAGCAAGCAGCAGGAGAGCTGGTCTTGACTTTGATACCATTCTTCCCCGTCTTGGTCGTTTCTCTGGTTGCCCACAGCTCATGTCTTATATTCATGTGTTGCATGTCTGCTCGTGCCTTCGGTCCATCTTTTATCTTGTCCGAAATATTGAGAAATAGAGCAAGCAAGCTGTCGCAGACATTTTTTTCAACACGCATTACATCTATGTTGTGACGTGTGTCTAGGTGAGGCCGTAATGCAATTTCCAAAAAAAAGATTTTCTTTTCCAGGCGCCCTTTACTGGCGGCTGTTTCTTTCCTTTTCCTGGCTCAATTTCGTTTATTTCATTCAAGAGATCATAGATTTCCTGTCCGGTCTTCTCGCGAGGCTTTGGACGGATTTCTTTTGTTTCGTCGAACCTTTCCGTGTCCTCTCTCTATGGGTCATTCATGGTTAGCCACCTTCGGTGGCCCATGAACATAATTTTTCTAGAGCCCTCTAAGAAAACACTTGTGGTTTCTTCGATGTACTTAACACATGCTTCGTATCCTTTGGTACACTGACACATGTTGTTCCCATACGCGGGATAATCTTGCACCGTTGTGAACAGCATGCCTTAATGAAGAACTCTTCTTTGTCCGCGTCCCAGACCTGAGCCCTTTCTTCCCATAGAGTAGCTAGTTCGTCCTTCAGTAGTTGTTGATGCACGTTAAGATCCATTCCAGGTTATTTTGACCCTTGAATGAGAATAGATAGGTGCATGTACTTCCGCTTCATGCACAACCATGGAGGGAGGTTATAGATCCAGAGAACCATGGGCCATGTGTTGTGTCTGCTGCTCATGTTGCCGAATGGATTTATTCCGTCTGTACTCATACCAAACCTAATATTCCTCGGATCACTACCGAAATCTGGGTATTCAGCGTCGATTATCCTCCACTGACAAGCATCAGCTGGGTGTCTCAACACCCCGTCCTTTCTTCGCTCCTCTTCGTGCCAACGCATCAGTTTTGCCTCTTTCTTGTTGCCGAATAAACGCTTCAAACGGGGGAGGACTGGAAGGTACCATACAACCTTTACAGGGGCACCACTCGTCACTTCTTCCTCATCATCGTCTTGGTTTCTGCCCCGCTTATATCGAGATGTGTTGCACACCGAACATTTGTGCAGCTCTTTATACTCTTTGCGATAAATAATGCAGTCATTCCGACAAGCATGGAGTCTCTCTACATCCAATCCAAGGGGGCAGACCACCTTCTTGGCTTCCTCGGTGCTCGTAGGCAACACGTTCTCCTTTGGAAAAACCATCGCAAGGTCAGCTAGTGTTTCATCGAAGCTTGCATCCGGACAGTTGTGGGCTGCCTTGATTCTTAGAAGTTGTAGCGTGACTGATAGACGCGTGTGCTTAGGATCGCAACTGCGATACAGTGGTTTTGTCGAGTCTTCCATCAGTTTCACAAACTTTGCAATCTCTCTGTCATCCTCGGGGCCTTCGACCACCTGGTCTGCCATGCGACTGTCCCTCAACATTTCAGCCAAATTGTTCCCTGTCTCTCCCGTCAAGTCATCTCTACATTCAGAAATATGGTCTTTATCTTCTTCTGCGTCTTCATGTATGTTCTTTTCTTCTAAACATTCAGGAGTAGCTAAAATTTCCGCCTCCTCACCGTGACTTGTCCAAGGTGTATAATCTTCCATGAAACCTCGAGTCAACAAGTGTAGCTGCAACATGTATCTCTCCTTGAACATTATCTGTTTTTGCATACACAACACGGACAACATATCTTGTTCGCACCCTTTTTCTCCCTATCTTCCTCGGCCACATCTAGAAACTCATTCAAAGTATCGATGAAACTCCATGTTGCCCTTTTGCCGTACATCCAACTTCGATCCATCGATCCCTACAACAACAAACTAATTATCTTCTTTCATGTATTACATCGTACCAAAGAGACCTCGCTAGCGCCGTCAAGAAGCGGACTCGAGAGCCTTCCGAATAGGGTAAGGAGAGAGAGAGGAGGAGAGGAAAGAGAGGGAAAAAATGGGTGGAGAGGAGGAGGGAGGGTTAATAGAAATCTAGATCTAGATTATATATCTAGGAGGAGGGAGGGAGGAGGGGAGGGGGAAAGAGAGGGAAAAAGGGGTGGAGAGGAGGAGGGAGAGGATTGAGAGAGATCTAGATCTAGATTGTAGTATATGTAGAAGGGGGAGGAGGGGGAGAATGAAGGAGAGGAGCAGCATGGTAGCGCCTGAGTTGTGGGAGGCGCAGCTGGCCGTGTGAGGCGCGCGACCCACTGTTTTATGTGCAGAATTATCACTGACGGGCCACCAGACTGCCCTCGAAGGCAGTCCTGGAGCAACATTCCACTGACGGGCAACAATGGACCGTCAGTGGAGATCCAATCTTCACTGACGGGCGCTAGAGGTGCGCCCGTTAGTGAAGATTGCCGTCAGTGGAGATGCCAAGCTGTGCCTCTCGTTCCACTTTTACTGACGGGCGGGTATTGTGCCCGTCGGTAGAAGTTGGCTGCCTCACCTTGTGCATCACTACGACTGACGGGAACGTTCTCGCCCGTCAGCGTCTCCTCTAATCTGCGATGATCATGTAGCAGAAGTGTTTTCTAAGGTAGTGCCATATCAGCTATTGTATTGACGTATGTTTTTGCCCGACTTGGCCAACAGTGGCGTATACATCTGAGGTGCATATGAGATGTTGGTCTGTTGCCGGATTGTGTAACGGTGATGAATGCATACGTTTTTATAAGTATGGTATGTTGGAGAGTTATTTGGCTATACAGATGATACGTCAAGGCATTAGTAGATTATAATTTCGGGGCCCTGACGTAGGGTTGGTGAGGCTGAAGGTTCGTGGGTGAGGAGCGAGGAGAACATATCTAGTGCTCCTAAACTTACAGTACCTTCTGTTGTTTCTAAGTTGGAACATCTTATTTTCAAAATTGAAAAATATTCTTAAAATGTGATCTTGACACTCCATATATTTATCATGTCGTAAAAATTTCAAATCCAAATTTAAAACATAGCTCAAAAAATAAAAAGCACAAATCTAGTGATGATATTCATAACGAGCCAAATTTACAACCTATTTTGGATTAGCTACTATTTACAGCTGGATTTACTTTCTTATTTCGAGAGCTACGAATCGATTTTAGATTTGTAATTTTGTGAGATAGTAAGTACATATTATGTCATGTCGACGGCGTGAACCAGTTTTAGAAATTTTTAGTGACTTTTAGAACGAAAAAAAAACTCAAATGAACCGAGAGTATCGTAAGCTTAGAAGTACTGGATACGAGGAGAGAGGTGTTCCACTAACAGGTCATTTGCTTGCCTTGTTTTCCTTTCGAAACTTTCATGTGCTTACTCCGGTTAGGAGAATCAGAAATGTATGCAGTGAGACAAGGTACTGTGGGCTGCTTCTGTTGGCTCGTTGCCCGGAATCGTGTAACCACTGCAAATCGGTTGGTGCTGTCTTTAATTTGCCTTGTCTGCATGCACAGGTACTTCAATTCGTGAGTCGGACTGCGAGGACCCAGTTTGCAAGCATTTTCCTTTTGCCTCTACCCTCCATATCTCCTAAACCAATTTATAACTGCCCAACGATATAAACCAACATTGTCAAATAGTACACTTGATTTGCAAGCATTTTCTTTTTGCCTCTGCCCTTCACACCTCAGTAGCATTGAATTACTGCTTCTAGTAATACTACGCAATATGCACGCCGGTAACTTTGGCAGCAACCTCGACTCGACTTGATTTAGACTTGAATTCGTTAAACTCGAATTCGATGAGTTTGTTAACTATAACTAGTTAAAAACTCAATTTAGCTCGACTCATTAAGAAGCTTGAATTGGTTGATTAAGCTCATTAAAAGTGTAAGTACAGAGTAAATATATAGTTTAATTTGAACATCTATATAGACAGTCCAATCAGAACCAATACAATTATGAGTATTCATAAAATAAATTTAAAGACCACAATATAGTATAAGTAGTTAAGTCATAGTTATTAGTCTAAACTATAAATCCACAATATAATCTGAATAGATTGTTATATTGGGGCTTAGCCAGATGAGTTTAACAAGTATTCGTTAACTCAGACTAGTTAAGCTTGTTAGTTTAATAAGTTGAAAAATCTGCACAATTTCACTTGTTAAGGTACGAATTTAAACCAGTCGGACCGAATTTTCAAGTATACGTTATATTCGTGATTTTCGAGTTTTTTTGTCCGCGACTACTTTCAGCCATTGCGTTTTGGCTTACACCTCAGTAACTCCAACTGCCCCAAACGGCGCCTGCCACTAAACGGAGAGGTGTCGCAAGGTGAGCGGTGACTGGGCCTGCACTTCTGTCAACTTTGTCTGACGCTGCGAACGGCAGCAGCAGCATTGAAGGAGCACATGCTCGCTCTGCTCGACACCCTGCATGCAATCTTCTGCGCAAAAGATTGTTTGTCCGACGCACAGAAATTCCTCCAACCAGATCCTGGTGGCACAAAACACGGCGCCCCGGAGATACATTCCGTCAACGTAAATTGGAGCAGATTACGGGGATCAAAACCCTAACCCAGTAGCTTTTGTTTTCTTCTCCTCCTTCCAGTCGCTTCTCCACCAGAAATGTGTCGCCCGTGGTGGCACGACTGGTCGCGTGGAAGATCTTTTACGAATCACTTTTTTTGAGTAGTCTACACGTCCAGACCTCGCATCAATCTCGTCCTGACTTTGAGGCGTTTGTTGAGGATTTTTAAAACAGGACGCAGTTATAAAGGGCGCTTGGGTTCTTTTGCAGAACCGGGCGAAGGGGCCCGTGATCGATCGAGTCGAGCCCCGGGAAAATCTCAAGCGTATTGAATGCAGCATATGAACGAGGGGCCACACCAGTGCAGGTCCAGGCCAAGTCGCTGCGTATCTTGAAAGCACATGTAGTGGCTCCAGAGGAAAGGATACGGCACGTGTTGCGTGCCCGACAGAGAGGAACATGCAAGTGCCCTACGCGGTGAGATGAAGCTTTTGCTGTTTGCAGCCTTGCGGGAGGGCCCTCGCCGCGTCACCGGTCAGGTCAGTGGTCAACTTCTTGGCTCGTGCACCCCCATGCCTACGATAGCTTGAATGCTGTGAACTGTGAGCCTGTGACCTTAACTTTTTTTCTTTTTAGAGGACCTCTGACCTTAACTTGTCATTCACTGTCATCCACCATAAAACATCGAACAAACCAAACCAACCCACAGGCCCAGCCCCAGTCTAATAAAGATTAATGAATCCTGGCTTCCTGAATCCGAGCTTTACATAAGGGCAAGTCCAGCAGCTCCCCTAAAAATGATCCTCTAAATCTCTATATAGGGGATTCCCCTATAAAATTTCTCCCCTAAAATTTGTTCAATTCCAGCAGCTTCCCTAAAACATCTCCCCTATATTCCACTCACCTATGTTTTAACAATATTTTGTAACTAACATATATACATATACATGAGAAGAAAAAACAAAATCAATCAACACAGATATTAAAATCCATCCACCCGAGCCATCGCCATCCATCATCCTATTTTGCAGCTCCTCCTCGGTCTCAACGGCGCCCCGGGCACCGCCCGTCGGGTTCGGCCTCCCGCGCGCTCCTTCGTCACCAGCCCTCGGTGCATCGCCCCCGACTCGGCTTTGACGGCAGCAGCGGTGGGCCGGCTCGGGGGCCGCGGCGCTCCGCGCGGCGGGAGGAAGGTGGCGGCGGGAGGGAGGAAAGCAGAGCACCCGACGGTGGGAGGAAACGGCGAAGGTGGCTGCCGGAGGAAGCGGCGGGCCGGCTCGGGGGCCGCGGCGCTCCGCGCGGCGGGAGGAAGGTGGCGGCGGGAGGGAGGAAGGCAGAGCACCCGGCGGTGGGAGGAAACGGCGCGCCGGGCGGTCGGAGGAATCGGCGGGGCACCCGGCGGCGGGCTGTCATGGCTTGAGGCCCAACCACCCTGCTGCCATCGCCGCCGGCTACTCCGCGTCCAGGTCTCTCTCTCTCTCAATCTCTCCCCCAGGTCTCTCTCTCTCTCCCCCAGATCTGAGCAAAATGGGGCAAGGTCACGAACAGAGGGAGGCAGCAGCGTGGTGGTGGCGGGAAGGAGACTTCCGGAGGGAGCCTTCGCGCTTATGGGGGATGGATCGGGGAGCCCCTCCGCTGCCCCCAAAGGTAGGGGAGAGAGAGCTCAATTTAGGGGAGCCCCGAGAGTAGGGGAGGCAATCGGGGAGCTGCTGGAGCTGGGTTTTTTCTCTTTTCTCCCCTATTTTAGGGATCGGGGAGGCAATAGGGGAGTTGCTGGACTTGCTCTAAAGGAGGTGATCGATGCACATCGCCCCACAGGCTCTCCTCGCGATTCCTTACTTCCAACCAATTCTAACATGTCAGGCCCAAAGCAATCAGCCTCGAAAGCCCAAAAGGAATTTCACCGCAGCGGAAGCGCGCCACTGCCACTCATGTAACCATCACATGTTCATCTCAAGATAAACCACACAAGTATCTGTACAGGAGGTGAATTTTTTTTTCTCCACTAGTAATCGTGCACGTGTAATGCACGTGTCCATAATATACATCGTCTCAAATATACATCACATTCATATACAGATTTTATGTAAGTCACTTGAAAAAATATAAAATTATAGTAACAAAAATAGTACCCAGTGTTCCTCATCCATTATAGCCTCCTGAACAACACAGTAGCCAAACAATCTTTTGTATTTGCAATCACTTTCCTCAATTGACGACCATAGTTGTCTAATAAACAATAACAAATAAAGGTACAATTTTGGTTGAGGCATGATACCACCTGGAACATAGCACGACGACTAAAATGCATCTGTGGCCGTTGGAACCACCTGAGCCTCTTCCATGTTTCATCAATCCTACACAATTCAATATAAAGATGTTCATTGTAAGGAATATAGCCTAGATTCATCGCGCTATAAGTACGGAAGACTACAAAAATTGGCGTTCCATGGAAACCATCATGAATCGCTATTTGCAAGCTAAATATTCAGATATAAGCAACCTTCATTGGCACCGAAATCAAGAAGCCTAATGGACGCTACCAGGATCCCTGCAAAATAATTATAATAATTCACAAAGAGTTCCACTTCTAAATAGTAACCTCTCCAAAATGCTGCATCAAGTTGTTCACATGGCTGCCCAGCATCACAAAATCTTATTTACTCATCAACCTCTTTCAACCACCGACCATGGTCAGAAAACTACTATTAAAGATTGTTCAATCAACCTTAAAGAAATTGTGCTGCCAAACTCTAAAGCGAGGAGGATAACAAGCGAGCTCACCTGGGCATGGATTGAATCTTTGTGAGGGGGAGATAATTCTTGACCTAGGAATGAAGAAAGCAAATAGTTTCGTACATCAACTTGTTAGTCAAAAAGATATTACAAGGTAGTCCAAAAACAGCATTGGTGAATGAGCAAATCATGATTATAGTAGATGAACTATTTGTCTGGAATTCTAGTGAGTGTGAACTTACAGCAACTTCTTGCATCAAATCAGCAGCTTCATCAATCTGTCCTTGCTCCTCTTTGATCTTTGCAAGTCTTTTCATCAATCTTGCTCTCTCTATCTCCACATATATCTATAGTAATGCACAACAATGAGATTATACACATGAAAGCCAACAAATCTTAGTTGCTGTTGGTGGTTGGAATGTGAAACTTGTTTTAAGGACAGCCTCTAATGAGATTTTCAAATGTGGCATCTGGAGAACAAAACAAAATAGGCCAATAAACAGCTGAACATGACTCTCTAAAAAAAGGGAAAACAGCTGAACAGGATAGCGTATGCCAAAACATTTTTACTTTACAGGAGTAACCATAATAAGACATTCAAAAGAGTTATCCCTTCTGCCAATTCTAGGATCTCATAAACTAATAGTAGGTGGAAACAAAAAATCAGGTTGTGATAAATGCCCCTTCCATTGTGCATGACATGGCAGGAGAGGTTAACATGAACAAAACATCTAAGTAGCACCAACATGCAGTCTTGCTGTTAGTATTAAAGAAAAATGGCAGATAACTTGACATCCTTGCAAAATAGATCATGCTGATGACTTATAGTTATACCTTGTAAAATTACCTGGTTTCTAGCAAGAGCATTTGATGCCTCGACAGCCTGATGCTCTAATTCTACTTCTCTCTCAGCAGATGCCTGTGTAGTAGAAAGTAACAAAAATTTGTAGCAGAAAAAACTATGACAAAGACAAAGCGATAAAAAGAATGTATTTGGACAAATTACCATCTTTGTAGCATTATGTGCAATACGCTCCTCTTCAGCCCTGCGCTCTATAGAAGCAAGTTCCTCTCGTAGAGCCTAAAATGTAAACAGTACAACGGAGGTTATATACCTGTAAGAACACATGGGGGCTATTCTACTCTACAAAGCCTATTTTACTAACCTGGATGATCCTGGTTTTAGTGACCTCACGGTTAAGGCCATCCATATCTTCCTAGTCTCGGCAGACAACAAAATCAATTTAGATCTATCTGATGATATCAATTGTGTTACTGAAGCGTAAGAACAAAAAAAATATTCACGGTCATTCATACAGTCATACTGTTTAAGATCTATATCCAAAAGAGAACATATCAAGCTGTACAAATTAAACACAAACTGGCACTATTTCATGAAAGCAAGTCTAAGATTTCCAATCAAATCTGAAAAAATCAACACTCTTCATATTCAAAAGGGCATAAGACATTCAAGGTGTTTGGTGACTGAACCAGATAGATAAGTTGAGTGACCAGAATGCAATTTATTCAAATAATAATCCTATTTTGCAAGTTCTAACTTACAGTGCTCAGAAAGGAGAACGTGCACAAGTGCAAAAGCTTGCATTATAGAGACAGGGAATGCGAGAAGGATGACTAACGTTGCAGGTTAACTAAACTACTCTAATCTAATCAAGAAGGAGACAACCTAGTTTTAGGTATCCGAAGCATGTAAGCTTTGCAAATTCCACTCAAGAATTAAAAAAAATGTAGCTGATAATTGCAGGATATACACATCAGCTCTGAAAATGAGTAAGCACAGTTGCACAAAATGTAGATACTGAATCCCCAACATATGAGAGCTCGATCAGAATTCAACGGAACCAGCACACCAGATTATAAGACAATAGTGCCAATGTAAACACCACTTTCATTCTTCTTATGCTAATTAAGCATCAGAGCTGCATACACTGGATGATGTGAGATCATAACCGCCAGCTTGGCACATCCGCTCGACATCATAGCATTGTGCTTCAACAATAGAGAAGATACATCACTTATACACAATCTCATAGCTTGCCTAGACAGACGTTACTGCTATGTACGCACAATTATCATAAGAATAGCAATGGCAGAGGGCAGGGCAGTAGTGCAGTACTATGCCTGTGATGAGGATTCAGGAGTAGAGGGGCCGCTCAGTCCAGGCGCCAGTGATGTGGCCGTTCTCGCAGACGTAGGTGCGCATGACGGGTTCATCGTCATCGTGGTAGCCGTTGAAGCTCCGGAGGCAAAAGGCAGAGTAGAGGTCCCACGCCTCCGCGCAGCCGCAGAAGGCGCAGTCAACAGTGACGGTGGGGCGGCGCGTGTCCCGGAGCGCACGCCGCACCTAGGAGCACGCGAAGTCCTGGAACACGCCGCGGAACACCATGTACTTGCGCCGCTCCTCCGCGTGCACGCACCCGGGCAAGTCGCAGATGTAGAGCCAGTCGCCGCGGAAGCGGCTGGCAAGGAGCTCATTGCCCTGCTCGCGGCTCAGCGTCCAAGAGCCCAACGCCAAGTGCGCGCCCACCGGCCCCAATCCACTGCTCATCATTCAAAGATGTACAAAGATCTAGATGTTCTTGGTCCACACTGACAGATAGCTCCTCACTAACCTCTCTCAGATGGTCGCTTGAACAATCACCTGTTTCAAACATATGTGGAAGGCCATAGTTTCTAATGTCTTTCCCCATTGAATGTACCAAATCTCTAATGTCTCTAAGGACCATTTGCTCAAGTGCTGCCTCGTTGGTTTGGCCACACTTATGATCCGCTCCAGCATGGATTAGTGCCGGCGGCTGGCGGCGTGACACGGGACAACCTAGGTTTTAGGCAGAGAACAGTGGAGGGGGTGGGGATGGTGGTCGCACCCGGGATTGCAGCAGGCAGTCACGCGTACGTCACCAAGGCAGTGCCGACGATGAAATTGATCAAACAAATGGGGAGTAGTAGCAAAATGATCATTAATATGCTTTCAAGCTATAAGATAGAGTAATCTATTCTCTCCAACTACTAATATAGCAAATGCACATGAAACTGAAAGGCAAAGATGCCCTTTAAGCTCTGCACCTTATTGGATACTTAGTAGTTAAATCACATGACCAAGATGGTTATGTGTTGAGCTTCATATTAGAATTCAGCATATCGGGAGTAGTCAAGCAAGACTTGGAAAAGGTCCAATTGCCTGGCAACTTCAGATTTAGCTTCCCCGTAATGAAAGCAAGAGTCAAGCTTTCATTACAAGCCATTTTTTATGCAATAAAAAGAGAGACAATTTTTATCACGAGATGGACCAGAGCAGCTTTCATTTCCATCATCACAAAGTTCGAGGATATTGAACGATACCTGCTTATGCAAACTTAGCATACCTTTAACCAAGCACACCTATACTATTTCGCTCTTGATATTACTCATACATAAAATGATTCTGTTAGATAACTTAGCATACACAGTTGAATACATGCAAAGGAAAGCTTCAGGGGTTAATGAAAAGTGCAATTTGCAGTCAGGAAAAACAACGTTACAGTTCAGACACAATCGGCTGAATACGTTTGATATTTAGGCTGGGGATCAAAATAAGGAACATACAAAAACTACTTCATAGCATTGTTAGTGTAACCTCTTTTCCATGACCGAGCGCCGGCGGCGCCAAGGGTGAGCGCTGCAGGGGCAAGCAGCGGCAGGGGCAAGCAGTAGCGGGCTCACGCCGTCGGCGCCGGCGATCAATTTACTGAGCACAATGGTAAAAGCTTTACCTAAACAACTCCCAAATTAGTCCCAGTTTGAAGAGAAATAGACAATCACATCCCCAAATATTGAAAATCAAACAATAATAAAACTCATCACACTACTTTCGACAAAATATATCATGGTTGAAGCCTAATCTCACAGCTGACCTACATTCAATAAAAAGAATAGTTTTTGGGCCATTTCTAACAACACGAAAGAATTGTGTAGAAATGGTACATATAACATCAAACAATGAGCAGCTGAAGTTGAGAGGACATGACAATGCCTATTGGTGGTAGTTAAATATGCAAATGGTTGTAAGCTTTTAACTTCGCCTCATTCTGTTGAAGAACAAATTGGTTGACCTATTGGTCAAATCAGAGAGTCACGGCAGCTTGAAAAAACAACGGCACGCTTGGCGGCTAAGAGATGTGCGAGTAAAATATGTATTTTAAAAACCAATATAATTAAAATGATTGCAGAGAGCAGCTTGCGACACGCCTCATACATAAGCAAAGGACCATATGGAGAAAGCAGGAACGTGAATGATTAAACAAAAGATCAGGATGGAATCCACCTTCTTGCTTTGGTGTTCAAACTTTTCATTATGATTCCCGATGGGTGAGAAGGTTGGGGGCGATCTGGGCATGCAATTGACCAACTCTGCTCTATCCATAAATTTAATCGAGGTGATTGCAAAATAGCGCGACCCAAGTCCCCAGCTTGGCCCGATTCCATATGGTGCCATTCCGCATCGATTCCTTCCCCTCCCTATGTTGCCCAGATAATCTCACATACCGACTTGTACAAATCGACCAGCAGGCGAAATTAGCAACCACCATCAGCATCTAGATATGTATTTCGCGCTAACAAAAAAAAGCATCTCGACGAATCAAGCCACCGATCGCGACACAGCAGGGGCCAATCGCACCAGAGCCAACCCGGAAACAGCAAAATCATCCGAAACTAACAGCAAAATTGAAAGGGGCCGTACCTCTAGAGGCGATCGATCCGGGCGCGAATCGGCCGGATCGGCGGAGAATTTCTCGGGGTGGGAAAAGAAATCCCTGCACGGAAGCTTCGGGGAGTGGAGAAGACATGACTGCTACTGTTGCTGCACGCAGGCGGTGGCAGGGGCGAGCGGTGCAGGGGTGAGCGGCAGTGGCGAGCGGCAGGGCGAGCGGCGCCGGCGGCAGCAGGGGTGAGCGCGGCAGGGGCGAGCAGCGGCGGACTTGCGGCACCAGCGCCGACGCGAGGAGGCTAGCGCGCCGCGCGATGAGGGCAAGGGCGACGGTTTTTCTTTCGACGCGAGGAGGGAAGACGAGGACAGGAGAGATTAGGGAGACGTTGATGTGATTCTACATCATTTAAGAAACATGAAGCGTTGGATTAGTGAAGATTAGTGAAGATAGAGGATGGAGATTGTTTAGATCTGCTAAACTGGTGCTTTTAATAGTAGTGTAGAAGACAGGCGCAGTACATGTCATTTACAAGCTACTCCATAAACATGGGGATTAATGATAGACGCAGCTGACAGGCGTGCCACATCCAGGCTCAAGCTCGAGAACCCAGCTTCCTCGATGTTTTCGGCTGTTTTCCTCGTGAGGTGGCACCCGTCAGCGACAAATTGCTGCAGAGGATCAAGGACACCTTGCAGGAACCGGAGGAAGGAACCATCTACGAACGAATAAGAAGAGCAGGGAGATCAAGAATGCACATCAATAGACGTCTTTAACATAAATAAGCATCAAACATCAGATGTAACACGTGATGGTTAATAGCTGGAGGTACCTGGTGCAGCAACATGCTCGATGAATAGATAGAGACCACCGGGCTTGAGGACTCTCTTTATCTCTGTAAAAGTTAATGGCCCAGAGTTGTTCAACTAGAAATGATGGTTTTAGTTCAATACGGATGGAGTCTGTTGTCCAAGCGAGGGTGAAAACAAAGGAAGGAAAAATGATCATCTTAAGCATTCTGAGATGTCTTCTCAAGGTAAGGTGAAAAGGAAAGAAAAGATGCAGATGAGAACACGTATGATTTCAGTTAACACTCAACACAAAGAAAGTAGCTACACATCAATAGTGACCTGAAGTCTGGTGCCAATAACCTCAATTTGGGTGCCTTCTAGGGTAGTAGCTTCTACCCCCACTACCTTTACATCATTGGAGAAAAGACGAGAGTGTGGAGCATAAAAATGGATGCCAACGAATATTCTGTAGTCTTTATTTATATGCACATGCAATACCATACATCATAATTAAGTAATGCAAAAGCTACTCCTAAGGAGAAGGTGATGACTATTTAACTATCCAAGAATTAAAGATATAATTAAAATTTCTTGATAGCCATTTTACCATGGAATTGTTTCATTACTAGAAATTGCCCAGCACACCGCTACAGAAATTCAACCTTTTGTATTCTTTTTATCAAGCATGTGTCAAAACACACGTCATTTGTATTAGAAGAAGAGAGACAAAATGGCGCGAGAGCTATAGCCACCAAAAGTGGTGCCGACCAAAAACAAAACTGCTACTAACTAAGAAAGACTAAGAAAAACCTACAAACTATGGCTAAGACTATTATCGTCTTAAGCTGTTGTCAGGGGAACGGGAGTGCCAACCTTTTGTACTTTGATACCAATAATGTAAAATGAATGCCGTACATTGAGCATTATATCCAATTATATCTCTTAATCTTAGTGTGTCCGAAGAAGATAACCCACTTGCTATTTTTACCATATACAAGAGATTATGACTTTTGAACTACTGTGCACAAATGGTTTTTTTAATCTGTGGGATGACGATCTGATGGTAGAGAGCATGTGTCATGGTGTGGCATTTTCTTAGCACTTGTTTTGCACTCAACTCTAGAAAGATAACAATTGCCTTATTGACATACCTGAAGTTTTCATATGGCATAAAGATTTCTCATATTTAAGCTAGCAGGCAGTTGTACTTACTACCTAGAGTCTCAGATAAGAATTAGGAATTACTATTGTAAAGATGAACAACTATTACCTCTTAATGCCGCATCAGTGTCCTTTACAGAACACAACACCAGTGTGCCAATAACCGCATCCATTGAACTGTCGTTGGCTGGCAAAGCTTCGCCAACCTAAATAGAATTGTGCATCAACAACAGTTCTCAGACGAACAGAAAACATAGTCCACGACCAAAAAGCAACATACCCCTCTTCTGAAAGTGAAGTTCGGTGATGGAAGCCCTGCCGAAATTGCTGCTGCCCTGGAATACTCCTCCATGTGTATGTTAGGATCCACCCCGACTACCTTTACCCCATGAGAACTTGCATAGTACTTTAAGTTAGGGCCCGTTCCAACACCAAGCTCCAGAATGTTTTTCCCCGCAGCGGACAATTGGGAGAAGAGATTTGACTTATACTCTGCAATCTGCGAATTTCACCAAGTGAAATGTTTAGTGAGATCACAACAGGTCGTGAATCTCACAGGCTTATTCCTGGAAAAATATTCTTGTTTTTTTAATAGGAATACTAAAATTACTGATTAGGTAATCATGGTCATTAACAACAAACACCAGCTGCAGCAATCCAAATAGTTACTTGTGATATTTATCGGACGAAAATCCAGTTGTGGAGTCACTGAAACTGATCACGAGTTGACAATATCATATTGTACAATTCATTCAGATAGGTAACAGAGAGTCGGAAATGGTCAAAGGTGTAGATATCGCAAAATCAATGAGAATTTGGGTACGGTGGGTTCAGTTAGCTGTCCAATTGCCGATACAGACGCAAACCTATCAGTAGTGGAACTAAAATTAGCGCAAAAGCATATACCTCGGCTTCATATGACTTCATGCCCTTGTCCATGGCGGTCGCGTAAAGCCTCTCGTACCAGTCCGGCCTCGCCGGGTGTACCCTCTCAAGCATCACCTGCACAAAGCCAAACCAAATACGGAGTAACTGATAAGATGGTTAGGGAAGGCATCAAACTGACTTCGCAGATCGCAACTGCGACTATGCCGGGCAGTGAAGGAGCTTACGTCGGGGTCGATGGGTGGGGCGGCGGGGGACGGAGGGGTGACGAGATGGAGGAGGCCGGCGGCAGAGGATGCACCGAGAAGGTGGCGGCGGCCACAGCGGCAGCGGCAAGGGAGAGCGGCAAGGGCGCGACCGCGCCGGGTTTTGGAGTCAGGATAGGAGCCGCGGCGGGCGACCGCCGGGAGCGCGACGAGGCACGGCATGCCGCCGCCGGGGGGGGTGTGGGAGCGCGTAACCCGAGTGCGAAGGCGTAAAATAGTTTTACTTCTGACAATTTCGGAATTTCTCTGACGACATGCTTTACGAGCACCATCTCAAAAGAAAAAGAAAAACAGAGCCCAAGCGCTTATATATACTTAGGCGTAGCCCATTAATCTGTGGGTGGTCTGTGGGCTTTCTCCATGGTCGTAGTTCCGTAGTTCCACCCGAAAACCGTCATCCGTTTGTCCAGTCTGAGCATTGGAGAACGTAACCGAATCGTAGCTAGCCGACGTTGGAATTTGGTAGTCTACATTTTCTTTCGGTATCACCCACTCCAGATTTTATGAAGATTTCGCTTCATAAAAAAATCGTAGGTCGTAGCGAGCTGATAGTGGGATTTAGGAACAGAGTTTGCTGGGGTCAACGTGTCATCCAATATGGCGGTGGCTCAACCAGAATGGAGCTCGATGACAGAAACAATTTTAGGGTTTTCGACAATTTCGATTGTATTAATCGGTTTTATTGTTGTTACCATATAACTAGCACAGTATCCCATATAATTACATCTTTAATTATCTTTATTTTTAGAAACAGATATATGTTATTATGCTATTTGCGAGAATATCATAATACCACAGTTGTGTTGATTGGACATGATATTAGATAAATATGTATAACTAAAGTTAGAATCGCGTGCAAGTTAGTCGGTAGTTCGTGAGTGTGTTGGTAGGTCATTTGTACATGATATCAGTATGCAAAATTAAAGTTCAGATCGCTAACCAGTTTGTCATTTGTATATGATATTATATCAGTACGCGGAATTGATCGAGCTCACTATATCTAGAAGTACAAAAATATATCAATATAAACGTTCGATCGTTTGTACTAGCCAGATATACTGTTTGTAAATGATATTAGATTACTTGGAATTAAAGTTTGGATTATGATTAGTTGATTGTTTGTATTTTATATTAGATTGGTATGCAGAGTTAACGTTTAGATCGTCTGTCGTTGATATTAGATCAGTATGCAAGCTTAAATTTTAGGTAACCTTTTTATGAGGAATAAAATTATGAATATATATCAGTTATGGGCCATTGATACTTAAGGTATACAGGATCAGTGGCAAATAATGTTTAGGTATAGTTATGAAGATCTATGAATTGTGATCCATTAATAATAAAAGTCCACTATATCAATGGCCTAATGATGTTTAGGTGTAATACAATTTATCGACTGCGATCTATTTAGGTAAAATTATAATGATATATCGGATGTGATATGTTTATATACAATTATGAAGCTCTATCGGTTGTGATATGCTTAGGTACATTTATAATGATCTATCGACTGTGATCTGTTGAGGTACAACTATGAAGACCTAATGGTTATGATTTGGTTAGATACAATTATGATGATATATCGGCCGTGATTTGTTTAGATAGTTACTAAGATCTATTGATTGTGGTTTGTTGAGGTACAGTTATGATGATCTATTGATTGTGGTCTATTGAGGTACAATTATGATTTGTTTAGGTACAGTTGTGATGATCTATTGACTGTGATCTCTTGAGGTACAACTATGAAGGTCTAATAGTTGTGATCTGTTTAGGTACAATTATGACGATATATCAGCTATCAGTATGTAGGTTAAATCTAGCTAACTTTTTTATGAGAGATAAAATTGTGAATATATATTAGTTATGGGCCATTAATACTTAAGGTATACCGGATCAATGGTAAATAATGTTTAGGTATAGTTATAAAGATCTATGAGTTGTGGTCCATTAATAATAAAGGTCCACTATATCAATGGCCTGAAGATGTTTAGGTGTAGTTACAAAATTTTATTGGCTATGATCTATTTAGATACAATTATAATGATTTATCGGATGTGATATGTTTATGTGTAATTATGAAGCTTTATCGGCTGTGATCTGTTTAGGTACAGTTATGATGATCTATCGACTGTGATCTGTTGAGGTACAACTATGAAGATCTAATGGTTGTGATTTGGTTAGATACAATTATTATGATATATCGGTTGTGATTTGTTTAAATACAGTTACGAAGATCTATCGATTAAGATAAACTAATAAAAAGAGGGTTCACCGTATTAATGGTCAGTGTCGGCGTAGAGACGCCTCTAGCGGTGGTCCGGAGGGACCCCCTTCTGAGTTCGGCCCAGGGGAGTATTGAGTTTCTTACGAGCCTTGGTGTGGATTAGAGTTTAGCGAATAAACCCGGTGGCTAAGAATGAAATGACGCAAGGATTTTCCCAGGTTCAGGCCGCCCCGGAAGGCGTAATACCCTACGTCCTGCTTGTTTTTTGTATATATGGGTGTATATGGCAAGTACGATGAGTTACAGAGGTACGCACTGTTCTTCTTCTAGCTCTGGCCCGGAGGAAGAACGGTGCTTCTTCGATAAGGAGTAAACTTAGAGAGATCTAACCTAGGAAAAATGAGCCAACCCTTTGCATGGACCAGGCTCTCCCCTTATATACTCGGGGGAATACCACATAGGTCGGCAAAGGAGAACATGAGCTGTACTTGTGCTGTAGACGACGTGGGCGCTACTGGAAGCGCCCACACCTTCATTTAATGCTCACTTGAGACTTTCGGCCGGGCCGTCGCCTCGCGGTGTGTCGGAGCAGGGGCTCTGACACCTTTGCCTTCGGCGGGCCCCGCGGACGGAGACTTACGGGGTTCCTTCTGACTGGGTTGGTAAGTCGTCCCCTCACGGGCCCCGTGGGTCAGCCTCTCATGCCGCGCAATTGGTCGCGCGGCGGCGTCCCCCATGGGGTGAAAAGGTTGACAGCGACAGGGCGTGCGGGGCGGCGCGCTTGGTCGGTCAAAGAATCGATCAGCCCGGGCCCACCCCTCAGAGAGAGGGAGAGGGATAGCTAACAGAGCTTATCGCCTGCACCAGTGGGACCCGGTCTGATCGTCATCATGCCCTCACAGGGCTTTGGGTTCCCCGTTGGAATGACAGGCATTAAATGCCTCCGCCAGGGCGGAGGCTTGCTGGAGAAGCTTGGCGCTGGACGACGTGCATGGACGAGGGCCCCACCAGAGGACACGTCATCCCCCGGGCACTCGGCCCCGAGCGACCTCCTTCGCTAGGAGGGGCGCCAGTTGTCTTCTACGCGCCCCTGAGCAACCCCGAGCGCTCAGGGAGCACCCGCTGGGGGGCCGTTCGGGGCGTCTTGAAGGGGGAGCCCGAGGGAGAGTGCCCGGGGGGCGGACCCCGAGCGCTCCCCTGGGCCCCACATCCGCCAAGATGCCGAGCGCTCGGGAGGGGACCCCGAGGGCGCCCTTCGCCTTCTGGGACGCCGAGCGCTCGGGGACGGACCCCGAGTGCTCGCTCAGCGCATGGGCCGTGGATTCCCGGAGGCCCACGATTCCTTCTGGTTTGCGGATGCAGCCTCTGGAGGAGACCCCTGATTCCTTGGGATTGGCCGCGGGCTCCGCACGACGATCCGG